>AWUE01012399.1:0-57918 GCA_001974825.2 Corchorus olitorius
AGGGGCGCAAAGAGGTCATCTTTGAACCTGGCGATTGGGTTTGGTTGCATCTAAGGAAGGAAAGGTTCCCTGAGAAGAGGAAGTCTAAGTTATTACCTCGTGGAGATGGTCCATTCCAAGTCTTGGAGAGGATCAACAATAATGCCTACAAGCTAGATCTTCCTAGTGAATATGGTAATGTAAGTGCTACTTTTAATGTCTCGGACTTATCCTTGTTTGATAATGATGCAGATTTGAGGACAAATCCTTTTCAAGGGAGAGGGGATGATGCGCCAAGGACTCATCATGGTCTTGAAGAGCACAATGGAGATCATGGCAAGGATGTGCATATGCGGCAAGGAGGCTTGGAGAAGCTTGAAGATGCTAAGGAAGAAGTTTCAAGCTCATCGAAGATGCCTAAGATGCCATTTGATCCATTGAAAATGCCATTAGGTCCAATGACAAGGGCAAGAGCTAAAAGGTTCAAGGAAGCTTTGTTTGGCCTCATTAGAGTTCATCTTGAAGAGTTTAAAGCCATCGAAGATCATTTGAAGCCCATTGGAGATCATCAACAAAGGAATATTCCTATCGATTCCAAGTTGTGCACACTACTAGAAAACATGTTTATTGCGACGGACAGTTTCCGTAGCTATAAGTCTGAAACCCGTAGCTAAAATGAATCAGCTACGGAAATTACCCGTAGCCGTGTCCCTTGCAAATCCTGGCGTCGCAAATAATATATAGCTACGGAATTACTATGTTCGTAGCAAATAGCTACGGACCAAACCCGTAGCTAATATTCCAAAGACCGTAGCAGATATTTTGGACGGAAGTTAACGTTTCCGTCTACTTGTGCGTAGCAAGTCCGTAGCACATTCGTAGCTAAATGTCAAAAGTCAACCTAGATATTTGAGTTGACTGTCCATAGCTATTGGTAGACATGTCTGTAGCTATTCAGAGTCTGTAGCAAAGCTCGTAGCAAAGCTTCTTTTTTCATAAAATTTCATTTAATTACAAAAGAAATTACATTCATATTAACTACAAAAGAAATTACATTCATATGAAATATAAGATAATTTAAATAAATAAAACAGAGAGAAATTGTCATTAAGATAATAACAAAATACATAGTAATTTACAAGAGTTTACATGTTCTACACATTTCCTACTAACTACATATATGTTCCGAGTACATAATTCTACACAACTAATTTTCCTTACCAATTTCCCTATATGTTCTACTCATAGCAATTTACCTATATTTTCCTTACTTATACATCATGTATGCTACTTACAAACTTGCACCGCGAAGTTTCAAGCTGGTAATTGGTGCTTTACAATGTTCTTCCAGCTGCAACAATAGATGGTGTTAATCTCTGGAAGTAATAGTAGAAGAAATCAACATAAAGCAATGTCTTGTACAAGCCCTGATATCCAAGCTGCAAAAGAGCATATAAGCTAGGTGTTAGAAATAAGATATATAACATAAAAAATGCCAAATGCATGCATAAATTTATATCACTCCAAACATTCTTCATAAAATACTCCAATTCAGTTCACCACTTGATACAAGTGCTAGAAATCTTATAGTGGTTTAATCTTTTCTAATCTCGTTACGGAAGTACAAAAAATATAGATAAGTAGAAGGGCATAAAATATGGAATGCAACCTAATAAAGTTATGGGAAAATTTACCAAAGAAGAAACATGTATTGTCCAGTCAAGTTGTACCATACCATACAACGATTCAATTCGAAACTAGATCACAATTGAGCAAAACCATAGCAAAGTAGTTTTACATTTCAGCAATCATATTAAGTTCTAGACTGAGGATCACAAAAAGGCATAAGTAATATATATCTTTATATTATGTATTCTCATATGCTAACAAGGAGTGGCTCACACACCTGCACCAGTGCTGCACCAGTGATATTACCCCACTGATATTCATAGCCTGCAAAATTAAGAGGTGATTCCAAAGAAGATGCAGCTGGTTGAGCATGATAACTGACCTAGTTGCTAATTACTAGAAAAATATTGTCAAGTAGAAGATAAAAGACTTGTAGCATGAGTATAAGAAGAGGCGGAGCATAAAGGAGGACATTCATCTTTATCGAAACTACAGCACTAGAAATAAAAAATTAGAAAAAAACTAAACCGATTTCTTTTCTCTCTTTTCATTTTATATAAGAAGAATAAAACAAGGTATCAATAGAGTGAGCATACTACCTAAAGATAATCAAATCCCAAATGCCAATGTTGGTAAAGAATGGATGCCATTGCAGCATGGAGAAGTGTCATTGCAAAACTGTCGTTGAAGAGACGAAGCACAAATATCGAGTGAACTCTCTTTGAAAGACAAACCAAGCTGAGAGCCCACCATGGAAGCTACAAGACAATTTAAGAAATAAGAAATGCTAATATCAATAGCCATGTATTAATGAAACAAAGAGGTAAGAAACATTAACAGCCGATTGCATTTGCCTATTCCAGAGATCAGAAGGTTTTCTAAGGAATGAAGATACAAATTTTACCATGCTTGAGGAATGGTATAAGGGATAATTGAAGCTCTCAAGCTCATAACAGAAAGCAAGTAAATATCTCCAATTTAGAAGTTTCCAGAGTTCAGAATAAAGGCATTCTAACACTAAACCTATCTTTAATTCATCCACAGGTGAGAATATGTATTCTACGCAATAATACATCCTAACACATTTACTATACCAGAAACAAAAAGACACTGCCAGTACACATTACAGAGTATATTAGTGCCTGAACTAATAAAAACACAAGTTAGTTCCATACCACATCAGTCTTTACATAGATTAATAAGACGATTCCCAGATTTATTATGTATAAAATCCCAAACAAAATCTGCAACCAACAAAAAGTAGAAACAAAACATAAGGTAAATATTTTACTTATACATATGCACCAATAGGAGACAAGAGAATTTAGTTTGCCAGGTACCTGAGCTGGAAAAACCTGTCCTCCCATAACATACTGAATTGCAGAATAAACATAAAGGAAACCAGCTGGATAGACAAGCGGCCCAGTGTCTCCTTTCAAGTTCTTGTAATTCCTTTCTCCTCCAAGAAACCCACTTACAAAAAGACATGGGATTACTTTTGGGGAAGGCTGAAACAAAATAATAAAACAGAAGGCTAGAAGCTAAAATGGCCCTTTTGCCAACGTCATATACTCCCCATGCAAAACTAAGTGACAAAAAACCCCTGTTTAGGTTCTTTGCATTATTTCAAAAGGAAAGGACTTATCGTTGTACTAAAACAATATTTAAAGTAAATAAATTTTGAAAAAAGTGAAAGAAAAAAATAAGACTCAGATGTCGAAAAACTTATCTTTATTATATCTTCAACCCTCTTTCCTGAATCTGCCTGTCACAATTTTGTGGAGACTTGTTTGTTTGAGGGTTTGGGCGGCTATGATTTTGGGCGGATCATCTTCCCTAATGACAAAGAAACATTTACTTTTCCACATTGGATGATTTCGAATTTGGAAAGTTTTCACACCTCCACCAATCTTTTTATCAGTCTCAATATGACCTTTCTTAACTAAATCCAGCAATACCATATGATCATACTGCAATTTCAAAAAGAAGAAAAATCAACCATGATTGCTAATAATTAACAAAATTTATAAGGATTCCAGTGCCAAATTAACACTCTTGACAATGCAAGGATTGATGTAACATGTCCTCATGTGCTTTAAACCCATTTTAATCACATTTATAATTCAGTAGCCGTATCAAGCAGACATAAAAGTCATTGGCTAGTACTTACATTCAAGAAACACCTAACATTAAAGAACTATATACTTCATAGTGTTAGGCAGCCAGTAGAGTTTTCATCATTGTCTACAGCTGGCTATTTTAAGTATTACTTTATAGACTCTTCAAAGAGACATCATATTTGTGACAGTAAGGTTTTCTAAAACCCAATTCCTAAGACCAACCTGGATTAGGAGCAAAGAAATAAAAAGGAATTAAAACAATTCTAACCAGAGTCTATTATAACCAAACCCCGACCTGATGAAGTGATGATATGCATTCAAACACTAGAATTACAGAAACTAACAATCAATTACCCGAGATCCTTTAACATAAAATCCTTCATTAAAAGTAACAGCTTTTCATCTATCTAAACAGAGCTGATGATAGCAGCAAGCAATAATTTTTGTTCCTTAGCTTTTCATTCGCATTAAACAATATAAGTTCAATTTCAACTCCTTTAGAACATCAATCATCTGCTAACTAAAACAGTTAACTCCTTCATGTAAAAAGATTCTTCTTTCTTCACCATGAAAGCTAATTTTCTAATAATACTAATGCAAATCAAATATTCTTTTCACATAAATAGACTTTCATAGGAATCACAAAGAACAAAAAAACGAACACTAGCACTTTACTGTCACATAACCTTATTAAAGTTGAGCTGAGAAGGCCAAAAGTGAAGCAAATTGAAAAAGTAATCAAACATCTCCACGGAAGAAGCGAACTCCTTGGGGCCGAGTCGGACCGGACCTGACTCGGAAGACCCTGACCCTGTCATCGTTCTCTTCTTCCCCATCTTCTTCTCTGCCGCGCTTCGAGTTCGGATCGCCGTTGTTCTCGGCTCCATTGGCGGCGTCGCCATCATCGGGTTTTGAGCAGGTGAGTTAAGGGTTTCGAGATCCATGTCTTCAGATTGTGGGTTGGAATCGGCGGTGGGCTCTGCCGACTGCCGTTGCTTCTTTCTCTGCCATTGCGGAAGCAAAAACTCTAGCAGGTTTGGCGGCACTGCAGTCGACTACTCAATGTGTTTGTAGGGTTTGGGCGGCTGTAAGTTTGGGAGGAAGAGGAGCTGTCTACCTTGAAAGAAAACTAGAAAAGTAAAAAGAAACCCTAACTGAACTTTTTATTATCAACGCATTGCTACGACCCAGTAATTCACTTTTAGATACGAGACACCTGTAGCAAACAACCTAATCTTATTTTTTAATTAAAAAATATTGTAATAAAATTTACTGCCGTTAGCTTTTTCATCCTTCCCCAATTTTCAATTTATGAAATTCGTAGTAAGCTCGTAGCTAAACCCGTAGCAAATACTCTAATTGCAAAATGCGTATCAAATTCGTAGTAAACTCGTAGCAAGTTGCTACGGATGTACCCGTAGCAAACATTTTCAGTAGAAAAAAATTGATTCCCTCCAATTAAAAATTTCCCGCGTGTTAAATAGCTTCGGACTTTGCTACGGGGCACTACGAATCCGTAGCAAATACATCTCTTTACCCGTATCTAGTGCGTAGCTATTGAGATAAATTGAATTTTTTTTTCGGTATTTTAGTGTCCGTAGCGCTTCCGTAGCAATCCCGTCGCTGATATACCTTATTTGCTACGGATTTGTCCGTATCAAAATTTTTCCGTCGCAATAGACTATGTTTTCTAGTAGTGGCATTCTTCTTGAAATCGATGAGCACTAGGTCATTAGAGTTGTAATTTGGCCATTGTGGGCTTTATTCTATCTTTAATTAGCTTATTTTTAAGTTTGGATGTTATTTGGGTTGTGCCTTGTTTGACTAAGTCCAATCCTTGTTTAATTATGTCTTTATTTCCTTTTCCTAGTTGGGTTTGGACTAGTTTTACCCTAGGCCATATATTTGGACGAAAATTAGGTTATTTTTCTAGATCTAGGGCATCACCCTATGCCTATATAAAGGCACCAAACCCCTCTTGTAAACATAAGTTGAGTTGATTAATAAAATTGAGGTTTTTTACCCAAATTGATTATCTTAGCTTCTTTATTCTAGTTTGAGCAAAACTTAGGGTTCTTCAATCTTGTAGAGTCCTAGCAAACAATTAAGTTATGATACTTGATTGCTTGTGAATCTTGTGATCTTAGGTGTTCAATTGCAGGTCTAATTGGAGGTCTAAGGCCGACGAAAGAAGAAGATTGCTTGGGTGAGATTGTCGACATACACATCTAGAAGTTGAAAGTTGTTCAAGTTTATTCTTGGCAGGTCTCAAGGATAGATTTGAATCTAATACAACTAGATTCGTATCATCGGGTACTTCCTCAACCTCCTCATTATCATCATCATTTTCCTCCACAAGAGTTACAACTCTTCTATTTGGACAATTTGTAGCCATATGCCCAAAACCATGACATTTGAAGCATTTTCTCTCTTGCCTCAACTTAGCTTTCTCGGCATCATCACCACCTTTCTTGCCTTTGTCCTTCTCATCACCTTTCGGTTTAGACACAAATGGAGACTTTGAAGTTGTCCCCTTGCCAAAATCTTTACCTCCAAACCTCATAACTGATTTGGACTTCAATTGCCTCTCAACCCGCAATGCCAACTTAGTAACATCATTCAAAGACCAATAAGGCTGTAAAGAAACAACATTAGCAATATCAACTTTCAAACCAGCCAAGTACCTTGCAATTGTTTGCTCCTCGGGCTCACTAATATTAGCTTTGATCATTAAGGAATCAAACTCGGCTGTATAGCCCGAAACACTCATGGCACCTTGTTTCAAATTTTGAAGCTTAATGAAAACATCTTGCTTGTAGTCCTCGGGCAAGAATTTCTTCTTCAACTCTCGGACCATCTTATCCCATGTCCGAATCTTATCTTTGCCCCTCCTTTCTATTTGCTTCAATAAGTTTTCCCACCACAAAGATGCATGTTTTCTAAGCTTGATAGCAACAAGCTTTACTTGCTTATTTTCGGGCACTTCTTGATATTCAAAAATCCTTTCCACCGTGTGTAACCAATCAAGAAAATCACCAGGTTGCCCTCTCCCATTAAATTCAGGGATCTCAACTTTGGGAGTATAAGCATGAACATAATTTCTAAAAGCACCAACATCTCTCACCCTTTGTATTTGTTGGTTAACATCACCAACTTCATCATCTACATCATTTCTTCTTTGTTGTTGATGTTGTCTTCTCAAATGAGCTCTTACATCATCCGGATGTATGGGTTCACTAGAGCTAGCACTTGAGGCACCACCACGGCCTCCTCTTCTAGTGTGAGAGCTAGAACTCCCTTCACTTTCCTCACGACGTCTCTCCCTTTCTTCCATCAAATGAAGTCTATCCCGAAGGGTTTCCACAAGACCTATAAGGTTCTCAACCGTTTCATTAGGTGCAACTCTACCCCCATCATTTCCTTGTTGAGACATGATGAATCTCCACACAACCAAAGCTCTGAATACCAATTTGATATGGGGTTGGCACAAAAGGCCTTAAAATGAGTTGCTTACACTTGTACCCGAATCTATTTGTGCTTAAAGTGCTTAAAGATTAGCACTTTCAATCCTAAGGGTAAGTGTTTAGGGAAGTGTTTAGGGAAGTGTTTAGGTGAAAACTAAGGCAACTCTCAAAGGAATTGCAAGATTAAGCACACGGGTTCAATAGGCTCAAGGATACAGATTCACCACCAAGAGTTTAGAACCGGTTGAAACTCACCACCAAAGAACACTACTTGATACAGATTTCACCACAAGAAGAATTCAATGGATGAACAAGCTTCGATTAATCCCGAATCAATAAGAGATACAGATTACACCACTCAAATTGATAAAGGAAAGCTTATGCAAACCTAGACAAGGTTACAAAGCATGAACAAAGTTCAAAGTTTACAAAATTCAAGTCTAACTTGCAAATGCTTCATCCGTAGCTTATATACTAGGATTAGCAACTAAACAAGTTTAACTAATGCTAATAAAACATGCTTAAGTAAACATAAACAAGAGCTTAGCTTAACTATCAGAATTAGCTCAAATTGAGCTCAATTAAGGTGGGAAACCAATTCGGGTTGTAGGTAGCCGAATTGATCAATTCCATGCACAAAATGATAAAGTCTCACCAAATGGAACAACTTGCCATCATCTTCCAACCAAAATGGAGAACTTCATACAAGGGTTTTCCAAGCCTCCTTTGTTGACCGAAAGGTGTCACATGGAGAATGGATGATCATCAACACTTGTCAAACAAAGAGAGGTGCTTGTTTCCACATGGCCATCATCTTGGTGAGGTGCTAACTTGTCTCCACCGTGGCATCCAAGGTCCCACCCAACGTGCCATGTCATCAAAGCAAGCTGCTCACATGGCTAGGTGCTTACTTCCCTAAATGCATCATCTTCATCCGAGACATCATGTTGGAGAGAATGGGACACTCCCGTGTCAGCAAAGAAGATAATGCCAAGGTCATTATTGCCCATCCTTGAACTTCTTAGCTCTTGGTCTTGTCATTGGACCATTAGACAAGCATAATGGATTGATTGGCACCTTCTTTGGTCTTGAAACAAGTCCATCGTTATCTCCATGGTCTCTATGCATCTCCATGCCTCCATGCAGCCCATGCACATCCTTTCCTTGCTCTCCATAGTCATCTTCAAGTCCATGATAAGTCCTTGGCGCATCATTCCCTCCATGATAAGCCTTGGGCGCATCAATTATTCTCTCCAAACATGATAATAATGCCACTAATACTAACGATGATGCCATTATTAATGCTATAAAGGAAGTTGATGTCGTCATTAACAGTGTGGATGCAAGTGAAGATGGTGAAGTAAGTGAAAACGAGATTATGCAAGCTAATGATTTCGATGAAGAATCTGAGTGTTCAATTGCACTTGGACAATTCATGGTAATTGAAACTGACAAAGAGCAAGCCAACCTTCCAAAAGCTCAACAAGGTGCAATTATGGATGGTATTCAGACCATGATGCATAATCTAAAAACAATGGTTGGTCTTCGAGCAGCCATGGTGCATGATCTAAAAACAGATCTAGAGCAAAAACTTGAGGCTCAGCATACTCAAAGAGAAGAAGGCTTCAGAGAAATAATTAAGAGATTACAAGCAACGCCCAAGGGGCAAGGAAGATGGTGCTAAAGCCATTTGTTTTTACCAAGTTCATATAAAGCTTAGTGGATGAAGCCACCCCAATTACAAATGTGGTTTTTTATTTAAAAAAAAAAAAGCCATGGCCCTAATTGACTTTTAGGTGATGGCCATACAGGAAAGAAAATCACCACCACCATAAAAATTAAGGACGATGGTGATGGTGACTTTATTTTAGGCCAATTCGGCTACTTTAATTAATTCGGCTGAATTGGCCAATGGCCAATTTAATGGGAAAGCGAAATCAATTTGACCACACGGTAATCAAGCTTTGAGGCCAAAGGGATTTTTTGAGTGGCAATCAAAGTGGTTAATATAAATTTTGGCCTTAATTAAATATTTGGCCAAATTAACTAGGGTTTTCAACGTTGGCCTTGGTTTAGTATTGGCCACGTGCTGTTAAAAAAAAAAGTATTGGCCACTTGCAATGTATTTTCTTTGTTGTTGGCAAAATTGAAAGCCACCAACTGAAAAAAAAAACTGCAAATCTTTCTTTTACCTCGTTATATTTCATCAGGTAATTTTACTACGCTCCATACCTAATGAAATAGGGGACAATGTTTATACCCTAATTTACATTTTGGGTAATTAAGTAATTGTGGCAAATTAACCTAGTCCCAAAACCCTAACCACCCTTGAAAATTGCTTGGAAGATTTATTAAAATTAAATTTAGATTAATGTTGATCAAAATTAGTTTGGTGGCGTTGATAATTTGAGTAATACAAGGTGGCTATGATAAAAGGCATGTTGGGTTTTCAATCTTGCCATAATAGAGAATTTAAAAAAGACCACATGGTGGTCATTCAAAACGACCACACACCAAAGATAATTTTAAGCCCACATAATTAAGTAGGTAATTAATATTTACTTGATTAATTCAAATTTGAGGAAAATCTTTCGACCCCATGGTGGTCGTGAGATTCGACCACATGGTGGTCGTGAGATACGACCAAGTAGTGAATTATATTAATTAGGCTTTTGGTTTTTGTTAGCCAAGGACCGTTCTATTCATTTTTATTATTGGTTTGATTAATTTGGAAAACTGGAGAAGAGTTTTTGGTTGTGAAAAAGCCATACGAGCAAAAGGAAGAGCCATTGAATTTTGCCTCACAACCTTTATGGTTTTATTTACTTGCTTTGGGTTAAGCCTTCAACTAAACCAATGTTTGTTAAGATGAGAATTTTGCCAAGAGTGTAGTAGCCTCGAGACTTAATTGCGGTGATAATCATCATGAGCAAATTGGAGGACGAGCAATAATGCGCCTCACCAGAATTGGCATTTTAAACTTCTATGTTAACGCCATGATAGGTGGCATATGAAGGCAAATTAAAATCGTGGAAAATTCTTGATAACACTCACAAGGAAATTATGTGTGTATCAATTGATTGATCATGATTTCCTAATTTTATGGATCTAGAGTGGTATTGAGGATTCTCCTATGAAGATTGATCTCTTGATGGAAGGGATTTTGTTGGAAGCCTTGGCTATATAAGCAGAAGCACCTCCAACATTGAAAGGATCTCCGGACCAACAACCTACCCTGCGCAAACAGCACAAGCCTTCAAGCTCTACGCTTACTACATTCTTTTTTTTCCCTTGCTCTTGCAAGTTATTGTTTTGTTTTTGTTTTCTTAGACTCTTATCTACTCCTTTTAAGACTCTTGTCTTAACAATCCTCTCTTGTAATTTTCTCATTTGCAATAACAATCCATTGTTATCCTTTTCAAATTTGTTAAACCTGATTACGCTGCAATAATGAGCTTCACCAGAATTGGCATTTTAAACTTCTATGCTAACGCCATGATAGGTGGCGTATGAAGGCAAATAAAAATCGTGGAAAATTCTTGATAAGACTCACAAGGAAATTACGTGTATCAATTGATTGATCATGATTTCCTAATTTTATGGATCTAGAGTGGTATTGAGGATTCCCTTATGAAGATTGATCTCTTGATGAAAGGGATTTTGTTGGAAGCCTTGGCTATATAAGCAGGGATTTTGTTGGAAGCCTTGACTATATAAGCAGAAGCACCTCCAATATTGAAGGGATCTCCGGACCAACAACCTGCCCTGCACAAACAGCAACCCTTTAAGCTCTACGCTTACTATATTCCTTTTTTTTTCCTTGTTCTTGCAAGTTATTGTTTTGTTTTTGTTTTTGTTTTCTTATACTCTTGTTTACTCCTTTTAAGACTCTTGTCCTAATAATCCTCTCTTGTAATTTTCTCATTTGCAATAACAATCCATTGTTATCCTTTTCAAACTTGTTAATTGTTATCCTTTTCAAACTTGTTAAACCTGATTACGCTCTAGCAGAAGTCTGGGTTGTATGTATTAGACACTTCGGTGTGACTTATACAACCAGATCTCACAAATACAATCGTCCGATCCAATCTTATTTCAAGCTCTCTAAGCTCGCATTTAATTCGTTTGTCAATTTGAGTAAACTGACTGGCACGCCCCTCTCCGCGATCCGCGCGTGTGCTACTGGGAGTTTTTGGCGCAACAATAACAACAAAAGCAAATATAGGATAGGTGTTTTTTATGGTTACAGTGCAAAATAAAACACAATAAACCGCGAAATTTTCTACAAAGGGAGCGCCAAATTACACACTCATGGACATTATCTGACGTGCGAGACCTGGATCTTGCTGCAGCAGCTCCGTCAAGTTATTTTCCACCTCAGCCATCTGTTTTTCTAAATACTCCTTTGAGGTCTGTCAAAACTCAATATATTAGGTTACTTTTTTAAAGAGACTCGACCAAAACTCTCAGGCGTAGTTCATGATTTAAAACGAAAGTATAAATAGCATAACAACGTCAGAATGAGGGTGAGAATGCACAACATTTGTTATTGGCTCATTTGCAGCTCTTAAACCAACTAATATTCACCACATATTGCCCCATCCCAAAGCAAACCTTCTTTGGCATTAATGGCATATTATTATAATAGAGTAATAAAAGTTAATGAGTAAAACATAAGAAAAAAGTAAGTCCTTTTAGCAGGCTTTGTAATTGTGATAAATAAAAATAATATTAACAAAGAGATGGTTTTGACAAGCAAAAAATAAGGAAATAGAAGTTCCAAAAATGGACAAAAATGAGAACAAATAAATCAAGATGAGAAGATGCAGGAACAAAGGCTTTAAACAGAAAATTACCTGTAATGAAGCAATTGCTGACTCACTATCTTTCATCTTCTGTTCTTGTTCATTCACTAAAACTGACTTTGGCTCTAAAACAAACCTGCATAGATGAAGAGAGGGAGGCAAACAAAGATATTCATCAGTCTATGTCATGTATATTCCTCCATAATTAACCTTTAATTAAGTTATAGACTACTCACGTTCTCCCTGCAAAACGATAAAGAAACAGATTAGTGGTCTGCAAATTTGGCACAATCTATATTCCAACAAAACAGCTGCTTGTAAGTCCCTAATAAATGAAATGGCCTTCTATAGAATGCTAGGTGTGAAACTAAAAAGAACCCTAAACTTAGTACCTTGAAGTGCAAATATCTAACCATTGTGAATAATTAGACAGAACACTTCAATTTCATGCCAATGGAATATCACAACTTCAGTATCATACCTATGGATTTGTATGTATTTGTATCATCAGAAAGCTGACCTAGCTCCTCCAGCGTCAAGAAAGCACGCTTCTTTTCTCCTTCCTTGTTCCGCATCTGGTTTTGCACCTAGAAGTCATAAGATTTACTCACTTCAGTCTCATAGATCAAAGGTACTTCTTGCAAGGCTCCAATTTTGAGAAAAATGTAATTTGGTAGAATTATACAATAAAAACCACATCAATACAATAGCCACTCTTGCAGTTAAAAGCTAAAGAAAGGGTTCTTTTAGGAGGACCAAAAATAGGACGCACAGCATCAAGCAAAGACACATGTGTGTACAAAATTGAGCATACTCAATGGTGAGATTCACCAAATCAAGAATGGCTTGGACTTGGGAACATGACAGATTGTCAGGAGATGCTCCTGTGTCATATATACCCCTATTAGTGGATAATCAAATCAAGTTTGACATCAAAGTTACACAAAATTTCCTTCTATTGATATTTTAAAGACCTTTAAAAGGCGAATGGAACAAAGCTTGTTCAGACTTAGAAATCACAGAACAAAGCATTTCAGCAATAGAACTCGGCATGCATAAGAGGTTAACAGTATATTGCTGAAATGCTTCTTATTATTTTAAATACTAGGAAGCTACACAAGAACAGGAATAATGCAAACAGCCCAATCATGCTATTGATCAATCCAGTATACCCTCTACAGGTTTACTCCAGGGGTCCAAAATCTAAATGCTCTTTTCATTAATATCCTCAATTATCAAATAAGTTTTACCAGTCTCATGAATCTTCGACATGACACCCATGATCCTTAATCCCAGTCCAAAAGAAATAGAAAACCCATCTAAGATGAAGCTATTACTACAACCTTAGTAATTCTTGTCCAAAATTGAAGTATCAACAGAAAGCCCATCTATTTTTCAATCTATTTCTACTAGTTCCTTAGTTAACCAATCATCAAAATCAGATAAAACCTACAGCAGCCATGAAGGTAGTAACAATGGATTTAGACTAATAATCTAAAGGAAAAATGAAATTTAATACTAATACTTACCTGTTTCAGTTTACCAGTGAGTTCAATCATTCGACCTTGAATCTCTAAAAATGCCTGTAATCCAGGGAAAGGCAATAACATGTAAGAGATTTTCAGTTTCTCAACTTTGCAGGCAACCAAATCAAATCAAACACGATTTGCTTGTAAGGACAAAGCCAAAAAGGGAGTTCTTACAGTTTTGTTAACTTCGTCGGCCATTTCTGAAGATTCAAGCGGATAAAATCAGAAATTAACTAGCAAGAAAGATTCAAAATCAAAATTAAATATGGAGAAAAGACAAAATACCTGTATAAGGGAACTCTGTCTTCCGGTAGCCTCGGGTGGAGTTGTTAAAGGGAAAGAAGGAGCGGAGTGCGTGGGGAAATAGAATTGCGATTTACGCCGCTGTTCAGACCAAGATGGTATGGTATTGCTCTCTGAAATATGGGTTTTAATTTTTAAATGGTTTTGAGTAAATCGGTGAAAGTACAGGCTAGGTCCCTGTAAGTTTTGTAATTGTGCAAACACGTCCCTTTTTTTACCGGATTTGAGTCATTTAATAGAAATCCTTTTCTTTCTCAAAACCTTCCTGAACTGTCTGGCTGGCCAAAATATATATACATATAAAAGAACATCTTTGGAAACTTGTGACAAACTCAATTAATATTGACGACTTTGGAGTTTCTACTTAACACTTGAGAAGCCAAGTGCTGGGTTACAGGCTACAGCACCCTTTCCAATGAGCTCATACAAGTCAGCCATCAGATTTAGATGGGTTTGAGTTTGAAACTAGGTATTATTAATAACGTAGAACATAAATTTTGTAATTTCCTGATCATTACCCATTCAAGAACATAAATTCTGTCAACCTCCAAAGCAACAACACCAAAGCTAAAAACATCAGCGAGGATATGTTTGTGAATTGCATCAAGTAAACCATTTCCGATTAATATCAAGAGTAGTGTAATAATTTGTCCAGCCTAGCATAAATGTGAACAGTCATGACTCTTTCTTACATTCTTCCCTCCTTAATCCTCCGTTTCTCTAATTAACTCTACAAGCACCTTTCTGCGATATATGCATGACTACTACTAGTAGTGTAGTATATGGATAAATTATAGTACACCAATGCGAAAAGAAATTAAAATTATAAAGCAGAAGCAAATATCATAAGCAACTAATTTTATAAATTCAAGTTAATTACAGCTTTTGCAAAGATTGGAACTTTGTGATAATTAAAAGATGGCAAATCACCAGTGAGTAAGACATATCTTACAACTCTACAGGAAATGCACAAAACCAAATAAATTATGCAGCTAACAATATTATTCATTTTTTCCCCAAAAAGAAGCCAACAGATGAATGTGTACAAGTCACAATTCATTCAATTTCTTAAGATTTCTCAAAAAAAAAATCAAGACAAGAGCTGCTGCCGTTGTACATATCACCAATTCGCCTACATGATCATACACAAGCATAAACACATCTAAATTCTAATATAAGTGAGAGATCCCTGTTGTGCATGTGCATACTGCATGCTCATGCTGGGAGTATCATGTAAAAACAACAAGCTATCAACTTAATTACAAAGTAGTCAGTGTTTGCAAAACTTGATGGTATAGCTCCTTCAAAATGGTTCCCTTGAAATCCCCTGTATAAACAAATTGACAGGGTAGTGAAACTCCCAGGCAGAGCTATACTTGGGCATTTACTTTAGAGAGAATTACTTGAAGATTAACCAAGACAAGATGATAACTTACAACTCTGTAAGCTTTCTCCAATTAATTATTACCAATAAAGTCAGGTATTTTGCGTGCCAATGCAATGTCAGATGCCCACCTAAACACTCATGGTTAATAGGCATCTGCTGTTATAGCTCCTTAAGATTCCCAACTTCTTTTGGAATAGGCGCAGAGAGAAGATTGTTGGCAATTGACCTATACCAATTACAACAAACAAATTAGCAATCTAAACACAACATCTTCTTGTACATAAGAAATTAACAAACAATATTGATAACTTAAATCACTAGCAATTTACATTACGTAACAAACAAGCATGATTCCTATTCTCTTAGATAAAATGAAAAATTATCTACCAAAATTGATACTATTATGAGACTCACAAGAAACCCTAGTCTACAGACATGTTTCCAACAAATGCTGGCAAGGGACCAGAGAAGAAGTTTCCTATCAAGCTTCCTGCATCACCAAACAATGTTGGTTATAATTAGTTACTATAAAATATTTCACTGTAATGAATAGTTAACAATTTTGCTTAATTAAAATAATCATTCTTGGTGATATATAAATAATCTAACTTCTTAGGAAATCCTTGAAACATTGGTTTATATACAAATTAAACATGAGAAGAGAAGACCATTCTTACAAGAATGTCAGATAAGGCAAATCCAAAAGCTCTTTCGGCATCACTACTCCTTGTATATTCATAGTAAATACCTTCCTGAGAAAAGTGTATAAACATGTGAATTGGTAACAAGTAAATTAATGAAGATGGACGGAAGAAATGAAGTTCAAATTCTAAGAAAGTACTGTATAGTGATTGTTTACTCCAGGGCTTGTGCAACTTATGATCTTCCAGTTGATGTTGCCGAAAGCATGGATTATTTTTAGGCCCTTCATCTGCATAACGGTGTTTCCTTTTCCATGTGTTTAATGATACAAAGCTCTTTGAAATTTCTTTCCTATGGCAGGATCTCATGCATCACATAGGTCTGTATATGGCCAAGGGAAGGGGAGCCAGGATTGTCTCAGAGCTCTCATTTGCTGATATGTAATAGGCATGTTCCTAAAACATCTAAAACTACTGGAGATGCATATTATATGTGGATTGAAGCTCTGGAACCATGTATTACAATAAATTATAAAAATATATAAAAGTGTAGCTGTTTTCCAATGGTTTCTTGAAACAAACTTCAAATTATTGCCCTATCCAGCAGATAATAAATCTACTCTGTTTTTGCTCTGTCAAAAATTTTCAGCAGATAATAAATCTACTCTACAGAGCAGATAATATCTTCATTGGCAGTAAATTTTCAGCAAAAGCAAAATAAAAGTTAATAACTTGAAATGGGTAATAAATATTCCCAAAGCTTTTGGCTGATTAAGAATGAAGAATACAAATAAACAATATATTCCTCCATGTTGATAATTACAAACTATAAAACATTTACAGTCAACAGTAAACATGCTTTTCCAGTTCATAAACAAAATGAGAAGAAGGAAAAAGTGTTGCCCTCTGTGAAAAAAGAAAAGAAAGCAACTTTGAGAAGAAAAAAAGGGAAGAAGTTTTATAGTATAAGCTAACCAAACAGTTTACCTATTGCTACTAAGCCCTGATCTAAAACCATTGTACTTCCGGTGCAGTGCAGGGTGTACGCAGGAAAAGATCGATGTCTTCTGCTTCTTTGCTTTGACACCAAAGATAAATGACCTCAAAGGAACTCGAGACCGACTTTCTGAGTGCTGCAATAGGCCACTATGGCGGCTCTTATTTCCAGTAAGCCCCCATTCTTCACTCAACTTTGCTAGAGTCCTCTCAACGTCGAGCTGTAGAGTTGTAATATGATCTAAACCAGCTTGCAGTTCATCTGCAACTTTGTTATTCTCTTGTTTCATGTTCAATACCTCACCTTGGAATTTTGCTGCTTGGTAACTTGTGAACTTGAAGTCATCATCTTCAGCACTTGTTTTCAAAGCTGTTGTTATTTCTTCTTGAATTTCGCACAAAGATGAAAATCTGTTCTTCAGTTCTTTCTTCAGCATTACACTTTTTTCCACCCACACGGTCAATTCAGTCTGTATTTCTCTCAGGTGTTTGTATAATGGTCGCACATCTGATTTTATAGAATACTTTGAGGTGCTACTTCCTTCATTCTTGTGCCTTTCCTCGAGTTTTGATGCCTCAGCCACTAAATCTTTCACTGCAGTGTCAAATTTCTGAACCTCATGGAATGCAGTGCTAAATCTTAACCAGAAATCTAAGTTCTCCTCTAGTAGTTCATCAATGCTCATCCGGAATTTCTCTTCAATTTCTGATGGTTGAGACTGGGTGACAAACAACGCCCCAATGTCATCTTCTGCTTCTTTTTCTGCTGGAGTTGTTGAGGTCTCAGTCACTTCGGATTTCGCGGAACTGACTTTAGGATCAACATTTTGATCAGTATTGCCATTTTCACCAAGACCTGTTTGCAAAAGACTTAGTTTCTGACGTAAAGATCGAATCTCGTCATCTTTCATAGCATTACTGTTCTTCAGTTCCCTTAGTTGCAATGTTATCTCAAATAGGCCATTCTGGTTTTTAGTCTCTACTTCTGTCAGCTTCTTCTTGGTGTCCTTATAGTTTCGAAGTGTTGTAGTATATTGAGACAATAGATTCTTCTCTCTGTCTTCCATTCCTGTTGTGAATAATTGTTTCCAGTCTGGCTCATCCTCTTGCTCTTTTTCCTCTTCTTTTGATTCAACTTTGGAGAGAGCATCTGTGGTATGTGAAGAAGCTTTCTCATCAACTTTGTGATCTTCTATCAGGCCTTTACGTTCCTCTGAAGGCGTAGAAGTTTCGCGGCTAACACCTCCTTCGTTTGTAGAAGTTGTAACACATTCTTGCTTTTTAGCATCATTCCTCTCTTCTGCATTTTCTTCCTTCTTCCCATCTGATTTTTCATTTCTGCCATCCTCATGATCAAGTTTTCCTCCTTTATCTTCTGACTGTTTCGGTGGTTCAACTGAAACCTGGGAATCATCTTCTTTTTGTAAAGAACCTGAGACTGCAACCGCAGCCACAGCCGCAGCCGCAGCCACCTTCTCTGGTGCTGCACTCTGCATACTACCATTACTTGAATCCACATTCTTGCTCTCCTGTTTGTCAGACTCTTTTTGTGGTTTAAGTTCGGCTGGGGATTTCTCCTTTTCTGATGCATCACTGACCTTAAGCTCCTTGCTTGTTTTAACCTCCTTGGACTTCTTTTCTCTATATTTGCTCTTCTTCTTCTTTGAGGATTTAACTTCTGCAGAAGAGCTTTTCTCTTTTTCAGGCTCCTCATCAAGCTTCACAGTATCCACTTTCTCCGAAAGGCAATCTAGATTGCACTGTGCTTCAGTGAAATGAGTTTGGAGATTGTCATTTTGGTCTTCAATGCTCTGGTTCAAATCCTGAATCCCATTCAACTTCTCCTCCATCTCCTTTAGCTTTTTCCTGAAGTCATTTTTCCCATCAATCAGGTTAGCTTTATCATCTTCCAAGGTCCGAACATAACCTTGAAGCTCATCTGTCTCTGATCTAAGTCTCTGGATAAGAGCTGTCTGAGATGAAACTGCAGTTTCTAAGTTTACCACCTTGTTCACAAGTTCATCAATCTTCTCTGCCATTTCTGTCACACTTAAAGAATCACCAAGGCTGACTTCAAAGTGCTCCTTTATCTTCTCCCTTAGAGACTCCATCTCCTTTTTCTTTTGCACCGTATCACTCACTTCTTCTGATCTTTTAGGCTTTTCTATTCTTGATTGATCTGCAGGAGATGGTTTTTCCTGACTAACTTCGTCCGCAAGAAATTTGCTCTTGAGCGAGTCCAACTTATCCCTAGCCTCTTTGATCTTTTTCTTCTCCACTTCTGCTTCCTCGGCCGATTTCTCCTGTTTCTCCTGCAGCTCAGCCAATGTCTGTTTGCATGCTTTTAGAGCTGTTGCAGCCATTATCCTCCGAGCTTCGTCATCTTCAATGACTCTTCCTTCACCAAACTCATCTTCCAAGGTGCCAATTTTCTCTTGAGTTTCTGTTATCTCATTATGTAATTCCCAATACTTTGCTAACCCATTGTCATATGAGCTTTTAACAAACTCCTTTTCAGTCTGCAATGCCAAGATTCGTTTCTGAAGGCGGTCAATCTCCGCAATCCCTTCAGACTTGGTCAAGCCTGATTTAGAAACTGCATTGGCAGATGCTTTTGATGATTTCTTACCAGGTTGCATCTTCTTCTTGGCTGATGATATCAAACCCTTCAAATCTTTGGGGAGCTTTGGAACCTTGGGTATATTGCCCTTTGAGTCTGAAGACTTCTTTGGGAACCTTGGGGATCTTGGAGAATCCTCATCTTCATCATCCATAAACTGGACTTGCTCTGGAAAAACAGAAGCAATTGTGTTGTTTGCATTTTGCAGCTCTGCACATATGTGATCATACCTTTCGGCTAAGGCACGGTAAGCTCTGAAAGATTCTTCCACAAAATGTATCAGTTCTGGCCTCTTTTTGTAGTACATCTCTGCTCTCTTGGCAAAGGAGTCTCCATCTTCCTCAATAAGTTTAAGTGTACTTGCCACCTTTTCCTCCATATCTGCAATTTCCATTGTATTTTCTTAGAGAGTTTTCAAAACTAAAATCTAGATCATAAATATCTTAAGCTGTTACAATCTATATACATGCATATAGGAATAAGAAATGAAGTTTATTGGTTTGATTGTTTATTTTTCTTAGATTTTCCTTGTGGTAATTCCTTTTATTTGAATAACATGGAGCTAGAAATTTGATTTTAGCGAAAAATTAACCTTAAGTTTATGAGATTGCTTAAATTTTCATTATGGAAGAGATTAGAAGAAAAGGCATATCCAATGAAGATGATGTATCAGATTGAAACCACATTTCTCAAACAGCATTTACAATGTACCAATTTTCTCAAAACTAATAATCCTATACATCAACCAAAAATTGCAGCTTACATTCATTAAAATGCCCATTTCAAAAGAGAAAAGCAAAGACAATCATAAAAGAAAAAAAAAACAATATCATCAAAAAACTCATAAATCATTATGCTATGAACATAATTAAGGAAGAAACAGAAAATTTTACCTTGAAGGTTCTGTTCCAGCCATTTTGACTGCTTTGTTCTGACATGGCTAGCCCACCACCAAGAATATGCATTGCTTGCAGCTCTTTGCAACATTCTTGTGTTTTTTTTTTTTTTTTTTTTTTTTTTTTATGGTTTAATCCTTTTTATCTTCCTTCTCTTCTCTCTTAAAAGAACCTCAATCCCAAAAACATGCAGAAAATTAACAGAAGTTGTTAGTTTTTCTGCTAACAATCCAAATGCATGCAAAACAAAAATTTGTGATCTTTAAAACAAAGAAGAGAAGACATGGAAGCCAATAAGGAAAAACAACAAGATATGGAAGAGAAAAGGGAAAATGAAGAGAAAAATTTTCTTAGATTTTGACAAGGAACGTGCAATGAAGAAAATTTGTTTTATTGTTTTTGTTATGGGATCATGGAGGGGAGCAAACCTCGCCCGATTATATTGTTGAAGAAACAAAGCCTTTCTTTTGTAGTATTAAAATAAGCCATGAAAGTGCCATTATACCTTAAAAAAACAAACCAGTTCAAAAGTTACACCCAATGGTCTTTTTCCATGTGGCATATTGTCTTTTTTTCCAGGGTGTTATCCTGGGTCAGGCCACACCCTTACTTTCTTTCTGCTTTAACCGACTTTTTTTTTCTATTTTTCCATTCAGAAATTGATAAAATGAACTATTAAAGTTGTCAAAAGTGTGAAAACAATACATTTTTATTAGAAAGATTAGAATAAAAGTTGTTTAAGCTAAGTAATCTGTCTTTTTGTCACCGACGACTTGGAATCTCATAGCTTTTTTAATTTCCCATTGAAGAAAAAGAAGAATGCTTTTAGTAGAGAGTTTTTGAAGATCAAAGTTAGGTGCCCTAATCAAATAAAATAAGAATTTTGACAGGTATTTCTGTTATTTTTTATATTTTATTATTTGAAAGGAAAACATGCATGCCATATTTTTCATTTTTCAGCGTAATCTCCTTGGCTAGATTTTGGTAAACAAATGAAAATAAAAATAAATATCTTTGAGACAGCTTTCATTTTTAAGAATATTAAACCAATTTTTCATGTCTTCATGGTGAAGACGTTGTTGAACTGAGATGAGACCAGTTGACCAAGGAATCCCACTTAAACAAAATATGTGGAAATGGTTTGTAAAACAGAACATTAGCGTAACATTTTGTTTGGTAAAAGTTGAGTAACAATTCGATTTTACTATAATGTAAACATAGTTGTAAACAAATTTTAGTTAGTTAAGATCAATGGAAATTTATCAAAACGGGATTTTGATTTTGACATCGATAACTATGGATTGATTACTAATTTTGGATCTTCAAAATTAGCACAAATATCTCATTCTTGCCTATCCTAAGGTTAGATTAGAACATTGGGACATGGTTCTCTCGTTGAAAGAGATTAAGTGTCTAATAATTTAGTTTCATCCACAAAGATAGTAAAAATGGATGATCTCATTGCAATATTTTTATGTTAATTAAGGGAATTAGCAAGACACACAACCTTTTAAAAGGTTGTGTGTCTTGCTAATTCCCTTAATCAACATAAAACCCTAATTGCGGATTGGATTTTTAGTTTTCCTTTTTTTCTTTTTTTTTTTGCAATTTCCGATTTTAATTTTTCTTTACCCAATTTCGATTTCAATTTTACTTCGATTTTTCTTGGTTTTGTTCTTGCAGATTTGATGCTGAATTGCTAAATTGATTTATGCAAACTAGATCAAAAAGTAGTAATGATTTAGTATACGATCCTGATATTGACAAATTGGAGAAGAATCAAGGCAAAAGAGGAATTCATAAATAGGCAGTGAAGAAGGAGAGGAATCGGTGACCAACTCTAGTAAGCATACACCTATCAATACACCTAAATCAGTTGCATCTTCATCTACATCATATTCATCAACACTAAGGAATCTTTTCGACAAGGAGGATAATCAAAATCAACAACCAATTCAAAGAGTTCCAACTCTTAGAGAACTTGCTGCACTAGACTGATAACAATCTAGTTTTTATATGATCAAATCTACCATATCAAACTTGTCAATGATCACTTGAATCACCAATCTTCTAGTTATTGTCAAAACTTGATAATCTTCAACAATGGATCCAATCTTCTCTCCTCGGCTTTAGATGATCAATTAGACCTGCAATTGACAACCTAAGATCACAATCAAGCAATCACTGTCTGATTGTTTGCTAGGACTCCACAAGATTGAAGAAATCCTAAGTATGTTCAAACTATAACAATGAAGCTAAACTCACAAAAGAGAAAACTCAATTTGATTGATGAACTTAACTTTCGTTTACAAGATGTGATCGAATCCCTTATATAGTCCTTAGGGTTTGGTCATAAGCAAAATAAAAGCCTATGGGCGGCTAACATACTAGTCCAAGCTCAACTAGGAAAAAGAAATAAAAAACAAACTCAAAACTAGGTTTTTCCCACAACAACTCTTGTCCCGTAGTTGCACAAGTTCTGGGCAGAGCTTGTCCTGTAATTCTTGCTTCTTTCAACAGACCAACTCCTGGGCAGAAGTTGTCATTTTTAATGAGTTTTAGGTTTCAATAACAAGCAAATTAATGAGTTTTTCCTTACTCAAATCATCTCCAATGGTCTTCAATTGAACTTCAATGGACTCCATATTTTTAAGATGAGTTCAAATAAAGCCCATGAATGACTCTTTGAACTTTTTAGCTCGTGATCTTGTCATTGGGCCATTAGGCAAGCTCAATGGATCAAATGGCTTCTTATTGAGCTTTGGTGCAAGTGCATCTTGATCTCCTTGGTCTCCCTGCATCTTCATGCCTCCATGCAGCCCATGCACATCCTTTCCATGCTTTTCATGATCATGATCAGCCTTGGGCGCATCATCCCCTCCCCCTTGAAGAAGATTTATCCTCAAATCTACATCATTATAAAAAAGAGACAAGTCAGCAAAATTAAAGGAAGCACTTACATTACCATACTCACTAGGAAGATCTAGCTTGTAGGCATTGTTGTTAATCCTCTCCAACACTTGGAATGGACCATCTCCTCGTGGTAAAAGCTTAGATCTCCTTTTGTCAGGAAATCTCTCATTCCTTAAGTGCAACCACACCCAATCTCCAGGCTCAAAGATTACTTCCTTGCGTCCCTTGTTAGCCATCTTCATGTAATGTTGTGTTTTCTTCTCAATGTTTGCTTGCACCTTCTCATGAAGATCTCTAACAAATTCAGCCTTTCTTTTGCAATCCATGTCAACTTGCACACTCAAAGGTAAACTCATCAAATCCAAAGGAGTCAAAGTGTTAAAACCATACACAATCTCAAAAGGTGAATATCCGGTAGTATTATGTATATTCCTATTATATGCAAATTCAACATGCGGCAAACATTCCTCCCAAGTCCCTAAATTCTTTTGAATTAAAGCCCTAAGCAAGGTAGACAACGTTCTATTAACAACTTCAGTTTGGCCATCCGTTTGAGGATGACAAGTTGTTGAAAACAAGAATTTAGTACCTAGCTTATTCCATAAAGTTCTCCAAAAGTGACTTAAGAACTTAGTATCTCTATCAGAAACAATGGTTCTAGGCATTCCATGTAATCTAACTATCTCTCTAAAGAACAAGTCAGCTACATTAATGGCATCATCAGTCGTAGAACATGCAATAAAGTCTGTCATCTTAGAAAACCTATCAACCAGAACAAATACAGAATCCTTACCCCTTTTAGTTCCAGGCAACCCTAACACAAAATCCATACTAATGTGTGCCCAAGGTTCATGAGGAATAGGTAAAGGTGTATACAATTCATGAGATTTAGATGTAGACTTAGCTTGCAAACAAACAATACAACTAGAAACATGCTTTCCTATATCATATCGCATCTTAGGCCAAAAGAAGTGTTCACGCAAGATTTCATATGTTCTATCAACACCAAAATGACCCATTAAACCTCCCTCATGCGATTCCCTCAATAACAATTCACGTAAAGAACAAGAAGGAATACATGATCTAAATTCTTTAAACAAAAATCCAGTATGCATATAATACTTCCCAAAACCAGATTTCAAACATGCTTTATAGATCTCACCAAAGTAAACATCCATAGCATACAAGTCCTTAATATACTCAAATCCTAGAAAATTAGATTCAAGTGTGGAAAGTAATACATACCTCCTTGATAATGCATAAGCCACTACATTCTCCTTACCTTTCTTATATCGCACAACATAAGGAAAAGATTCTATGAATTCCATCCACTTAGCATGCCTCTTGTTCAACTTTTGTTGACCTTTCAAGTACTTGAAACTCTCATGATCAGTGTGGATAACGAACTCTTTAGGCCACAAGTAATGTTGCCAAGTTTGCAATGCTCTCACAAGTGCATATAACTCTTTATCATAGGTAAGATAGTTTAATGCAGCCCCATTCAATTTCTCACTAAAATATGCTACGGGCTTCCCTCCTTGCATTAATACAGCTCCAATTCCTACACCAGAAACATCACATTCAATTTAAAAAGTAGAATTAAAATCAGGCAAAACAAGTAAAGGGGCATTAGTAAGCTTAGTCTTTAATGTCTCAAACGCCTCTTGTTGTTTTGGACCCCATTCGAATGGTGCATTCTTCTTCATCACACTTGTTATAAGTGCTGCCAAGGTGCTAAAGTCCTCAACAAACCTCCTATAAAATCCAGCCAAGCCATGGAATGATCGAACTTGACCAACATTGGAGGGTATTGGTTAATTTTTGATGGCTTTGATCTTTTCTTCATCTACTTCAATGCCCTGCGCACTCACAACAAAACCAAGAAAAAACAAGTCTATTTGTGCAAAAGGTACACTTCTTAAGGTTAGCATACAACTTCTCAACCCTAAGTACATCTAGTACACAATGCAAATGTTCAACATGATCCTCTAAAGTGCAGCTATACACAAGTATATCATCAAAGTAGACAACCACAAACTTGCCAATAAAAGCTCTTAAAACATGGTTTATTAGCCTCATAAAAGTACTAGGTGCATTAGTCAATCCAAAAGGCATAACTAACCATTCATACAATCCAAGATTAGTTTTAAAGGCAGTCTTCCATTCATCACCCTTTTTCATGCGAATTTGATGGTACCCACTCTTAAGATCAATCTTAGAAAATACACAAGCACCATGCAATTCATCTAACATATCATCAAGTCTAGGTATAGGATGACGATACTTAACTGTTATGTTGTTGATAGCTCGACAATCAACACACATTCTCCAAGTTCCATCCTTCTTTGGAACAAGTAACATAGGAACAACACATAGAGAAAGGCTTTCACGCACATAGCCTTTTTCAAGCAACTCTCCAACTTGTTTCTCCAACTTATTAGTCTCATCAGGATTTGTTATATAGGCTGGCCTATTAGGAATTTGTTCTCCAGGGGTGAAATCAATTTGATGTTCAATTCCTCTAATAGGTGGTAATCCACTAGGAATCTCCTCTGGAAATCATCTACAAATTCATTCAAAAGAGAAGAAATATTGCTTGGAAGATTTCCAGCCAAGTTGTTAGTACTTATAAGTGTATTTCGAAACAAAAGTAAGGCCATACATGAATTCTCATGCAAAGCTCTTTTAATCTCATTCTTAGTAGCTAATATACACTCTTTGCTAACTTTCCTAGAGTTCTCTTTCTTTTCACCCAAAACAGCCCTAGTTTCATCCACTCTAGATTTGGTCTTACTCTTTTCCTTATCCCTAAATTCAGCATCCAATTTAGCAAAATCCTCTCTCAATTTTAATTGATAACAATCTAGTTGTTATATGATCAAATCTACCATCAAACTTGTTAATGATCAACTTGAATCACCAATCTTCTAGTTCTTGTTAAATCTTGATAATCTTCAACAATGAATTTAATCCTCTTTCGTCGGCCTTAGATGATCTAGTAGACCTGCAATAGACAACCTAAGATCACAAGAATCACAATCAAGCAATCACTGCCTAATTGTTTGCTACGACTCTACAAGATTGAAGAAATCCTAAGTATGTTCAAACTAGAACAATGAAGCTAAACTCACAATAGAGAATAAAACTCAATTTGATTGATCTTTTAGAGCTTCTTGAGGAGATAAAAGAATTAAAATAATAAGAACCTTACCGCAAACAAAAGAGTACCTATTTGTCTCCCTATCATGATGCACTTTGTTGTCATATTTCCATGGCCTCCCAAGCAAAACATGACAAGCTTGCATAGGTAAGATATCACACAAGACATCCTCTTTGTACCTGCCTAAAGAAAGAGTAACAAAAACTTGTATGTTAACCTTAATTTCTTCACTATCATTGAACCAACCTAAGCTATAGGGTTTAGGATGCTTAGAAGTAGGTAGTTGTAACTCCTTCACCAAATAAACACTAGCTATGTTTGTACAACTCCCTCCATTTATAATCACACTACTTGGTTTTCCATTCACATAGCACCTCGTGTAAAATAGATTCTCCCTTTGATTATTAACATCACCTTTCACATATGCACTCAAAGTCCTCCTAGCTACCAAACTCTTAAGTGGAGCTAACTCTTCACCATCATCATCATCAATTGCAGCCTCATCATTATCCCTATCATCATTTCGATTCCCACTAGAATCTAGGTTAAAATCACCTTCTTCTTCACTTAAGAGCTCACCCTGCTCATTAAAGTACATCACCTTCTTATTAACACAATCCTTAGCATAGTGACCAAATCCTTGACACTTAAAGCACTTTATGTGAGATTTAGATGATAAACTTGAACCCTTACTTTCGGTTTTAGGACTCACATACTCCTTTTTCGCACCTTCCTTCTCCTTGAATGGCACCCTCTCATCTTTCTTGTAAGCAGTTTTCCATGAGCTACTAAATGATGTAAAACTCTTCTTGGCCGAACTATTCCTCCTAACTTGAACCTCGCCCTTCAATGCATTCTGCAACATCTCCTCTAAATCATAATGTTGTTGCATCTCAACAATGTCATGAATCTTCCTATTCAAACCCACAAGAAATTTAGCCATAGTAGCTTTTGGAGCTTCCTTAACTTCAGCCTTAGACATCAACAACATCATCTCTGCATAATACTCATCAACACTCTTAGACCCTAGCCTCAAAGCTTGCAATCATTGGTATAGAGAGTTAATGTAGTAACTTGGTGATCAGACCAAAATCATACATCTTTTTATGGTCATTTTCCTATGCTTTTTGGGTATTTTATGCTTGATTATGCCTTATATTGGTTGTATTTGTGTTCATAGGAGTTGAAAAGAAGAAAAGTGCAAAATCATCAATTTTGTACCTTTGTAGAGCCTTTTTGGATGATTTATGGCACAAATATTTTCCAAGGAAGTTTTGGATGAAGAATGGAGCCAATATGTTCGTGATTGAAGAACTCTAAGCAATCAACTTTATAACATGTTCGTGACTTTAGAGTTTTCAAGGCAAAGGAGCAAAGACAAGTTCAAGACAAGAAGACATGTCAAGGTGATGAGCTATGACACAACCTATCTGGGTGATCAGGCGAAACACATGGGCCCTCAGACAAACCATGTGGGCACCCAGCTGGAGTCGTGACACTGCCCACCTGGGTCCTCAAGCAAACCACATGGGTGTTCAGAACAACCATGTGGGCAACCAGGTAGAGTCGGGGATAGCCAAATGCAGCCCATCGTCGACACTTCCATGTCACTTCCTCTTGAAGCCTTTTCAATACTTTCTAGATTTGGCGACAGTTCGGGAAAACAGCCATAGCTTTTGATCTAGAGCTCCAAATAAGGTTTATGAATATGCGTTGGAAATCTAACTCCAAGAGCTACAACTTTCGTGTTTTGGTCGAGGCCCAGATCTAACGTTTTCAGGTAATAAAATGCCCCTGAAGTTCACAGACAGAATCTTTCTTGGGCCTAACTTGCGTTTTTGATCAAATTGAGCCCATATAACCTATTTGGGTCAGCTTGAAGATATGGAGAACAGCCCAGAACGTCCCTAGGGTTAGTTTAAGTCATCTATAACTCTAAATTAAACCCTAGGCAGCCCCTATATATACCCTCTTATCCTAGAACCCTATCATAGATCTTTTCTCAACTTATTTTCTAGGATTTGCGGTTTTGGAGAGGAGGCCGCCGCCTCCCTCTTCTCTTCCTATTTTCTTTGTAAGTTTTTTCCAACCTTTCATGGATTGTTTCCAATCCATGATTAGTTAAACTTTTATACTTCTTTTCCTTAGGTATTTTTGATCAATGAATCTATGGTGAGACTTTTGTTCTTATAATTTGATTTTTCAGTTTGAATATGTTTCTTATCCCTGTACTTCATCTTATGTGTTCATGTTTTGATGGATTTGGTGCGCAACTTATCTTGAGATTTATGAATGCTATAGTTAGATTCAATTTAGCTTGAGTCAAGCTAATATTGGTTCAAGTGACAGTTGTAATTCTAGGAGTCATAGGTTCAATGGGATTATCAAACCTTGTTGAAATCTATAGGCCGAGATGGAAATAGATGTAGATGAGTTTGGTATTGATTTATCATGCATGCGGAAAAGTAAATCTTAATGCTTGTTCTATGATTCTTCACAGGGTGATGTTTGATTAGAAACAATAGAAATTAGTTTTAGCGAGATGCGGACTAAATTTTGTTAGCATGTTGGAGTGTTGAGTATTCCGCTCCTATACCAATTATTCAAGTGGAGTTGTTTAAGATATTAAGAGGATTACTTTGTTCCAATGAAAATTGATGTCTACGTCTTAGGCTATATATCGATTTGGGGTAATTTATGATTCTTAATTGATTGCAATTTAAATCAAATTCATGCTTTGTGTCCATGATCCATGATTTATTAGATCAAAATAATTACCTAAAGGAAAAGAAGTATGTTTTTAATCAATTGTTTTTCTTAAACTATTTTTCTAGATCTTAAGTTTAATTTTATTTTATTGTTCTCTAGTTTAATTTAGCTATTTTGAAAAACCCATAAAAATCTCCTTTAGTAAGACTTTCTTTAGTGTAATTTGGATTTAATTTGTTTCCACCTTCTCTGTGAGATTCGACCCCTACTTGTCCTAGCTATTAGTTATTGGTTTGTGGGGATTTATCTTGTGATTGACCAACGACTCGATCACTTGGCACAAATCTTCTTCTCATAGCACTCTTCAAATCAGCCCATGAATCTATTGGGCTTTCCCTATTTCGCCTCCTAGACTGTACCAATTGATTCCACCAATTTAAAGCATTCTCAACAAACTCAAGGATAGAAATTTGTACCTTCTTTGTTTCTGCATAAGGATGATAGTCAAAGTACATATTCAAGTTTGATTCCCAATCCAAGTAATCTTCTGAAATTCCCCTTCCATTGAACTTAGGAATCGTGTATTTGATGTTGTCTTTAGGCTCCTCTCTCCAAACAATTCTCCTTGGCCGCAAGTTATCTAAATAAGCTTCTCCACCAGCTTCTTTCTCTCTCAATCGATCTAAAGGACCTCCCCTAGCAGCTACCCTAGGAACTCTTAGCTCCCCCAAAGCATCATCACCCAATTCAACACCCAATTGCCTCCTTGGTGGTGGTAGTTGAGCATTGTTGGCCCTATGTTGATTTTGAGCCTCTGTCACTTGATGAACTTCATTAGCTAAGGTCTCCATCCTTTGATCCATTCGAGTAGACAAATTGTCTAATCGATGCACTAAGTTTTGCAACACATTGGCCAAGTCGGCTTGATTTTCTCAATCCCTTCTATCTCCCATTGTACCTGCAAGAAAAGATTAGTAAAAATAAAGAAAAATCCTCACAAACACACATACACACACACACACACATGTTTACTACAATTTGCACTCGTGTATGCACTCAACTATGGTGTGGCAAAACCCCTAATCACTCTTGATAGTCTCACACACTCATGCCTTTTACCACTCTTTAGCTTCAATCCACAAACTTTTTTATTTTTATTTTTTTGAATTTTCACTATTTTTCTATGGAAGATAATAGTGTAAAACCCCTAAACCTAAAATTTCAAGCAATTCGCACTACTAATGAATGCAAAACAAAAATCCGAAATCCTCCCTGCAAATTTTTTTTTATTTTTCAGTATTTTTCGATAAAACCTTGTTGTATAAGAACTCTAAATCTCAAATTTCAAGCCAATCGAAGCAATAATAAATGTAGAACAAAAATCACAAAAATCACAATTCTTCTCTGAGTTTTTGCGATGTGGAGGAAAAAACTTGATGAACGATGGATACATGGATAGATTTAACCGATTGAAGATGAAAAAACTTAGCTCTGATTACCAATTGATAACAATGTAGTTGTTATATGATCAAATCTACCATCAAACTTGTCAATGATTAACTTGAATCACTAATGTTATAGTTCTTGTTAAAACTTGATAATCTTCAACAATGGATCTAATCTTCTTTCATCGGCTTTAGATGATCAATTATAGCTGCAATTCACAACCTAAGATCACAAGAATCACAATCAAGCAATCACTACCTAATTGTTTGCTAGGTTTTTACAAGACTGAAGAAATCCTAAGTATGTACAAACTAGAACAATGAAGTTAAACTCACAAAAGAGAAAACTCAATTTGATTGATGAACTTAACTTTCGTTTACAAGAGGTGATCGAATCCCTTATATAGTCCTTAGGGTTCGGTCATAAACAAAATAAAAGCCTATGGGCGGCTAACATACTAGTCCAAGCCCAACTAGGAAAAATAAATAAAAAACAACCTCAAAACTAGGTTTTTCCCGCAACAACTCCTATCCCGAAGTTGCACAAGTTCTAGGGAGAACTTGTCCTGTAATTCTTGCTTCTTTCAACAGACCAAGTCCTGGGCAGAAGTTGTCCAACTTCTTGGCAGAACTTGTCCTGCATTTTAGGTTTCAATAACAAGCAAATTAATGAGTTTTTCCTTACTCAAATCATTTCCAAAGGTCTTCAATTGAACTTCAATGGACTTCATATCTTCAAGATGAGTTCAAATAAAGCCCATGAGTGACTCTTTGAACTTCTTAGCTTGTGATCTTATCATTGGACCATTAGGCAAGCTCAATGGATCGAATATCTTCTTATTGAGCTTTGGTGCAAGTGCATCTTGATCTCCTAGGTCTCCTTGCATCTTCATGCCTCCATGCAGCCCATGCACATCATTTCCATGCTCTCCATGATCATGATCGGCCTTGGTGTAGACACCCATTTTTGTCTTGTATCCTTTAATTTAAATCAGTTTATTTCTTATTTGGCATTAGGGTCATCCAGGGGCATTTTAGTCATTTGCACCTCCATGGGCATTTTGGTCATTTGCACATTCAAGGGCATTTTTGGTCATTTCAAGTTCACTCTTAATTTAGATTAGCTAATTAATCTCTTAGTCATCTAGGTTGTATCTGGAAAAATCCAAAAAAATCTTAGGATGAGCACCTTTGGCATTTTTTACATATTTTAGGGCTTAGCTTCATTTAGTATTGCTGCCTTTTAGTTTTTTTATTTAAGTCAATTTTATTTCTTAATTTACATAGGAAGCATTATGGTCACCTACTAGTGTAGTTTATTTAGCAATCCTCCATCTATTTAGCATTAGTTGTCATTTGTAAGAAAAAGCAAAAAATGCTCTTTATTAGTTCCACTTAGCATATTAGCATAGTCCATTTTTTGAGGTTGCATTTGCATATTCCATGTTTGATTTCAATTAGTAGTTTGCTTAATCCATATGCACACAAAAGAGAATTCATTACTCTCATTTACTCATTTACATCCCATATAGGCTACATATTTCCCAAAATACAAAAATACAAAAAACATTAGAAATTGGAAAATCAAAAAGGATATAATTCAGTCATTGTACATTCTGCATTCATTGTACACTCTCCAAAATACTAAAAAGCAGTACCAACCAACACCTTTCTTGTAACTAGCAATCCTTTTCACCCAAGTCAATTCCCATGGCAGTGCAATGTGAACCCCATTGTACAGAGTTTATTCCCGAGACAGTTTGGCATGGTCATCCAATGAAGTTTTCTGTACCATCACCAATTGTTGAGCCAAGTGTTGATCGGATATTGGAGCCTAAAATGCAAAATGAGGATGCAAATTCAACTTCAGCTCCTATGTTGCTAATGGATATTGACACTGTGGAGGAAGCAAAGAATGGAAAGAAAAGCTCAATCGCAGTGGAAAATTCTGGACTGAGATGGCTTTAGAAGAACTCATGGCAGTTTCGAAGCGGATGGTTGGACAAACTGCAAAGTGCACAAGGTGAAGTTCAGAAATAGGAAATGGCGGCAATATTGAGAGGTGTTCAAGAGCTTTCATCGTTGGGTCAAACTCTTCAGCTTACTTTCGCAAACATAGTGCAATCAGGGGACATAAAATTGACAGTCTGAAACAACTGATCATTACATTTACATTTCATAAGCAACAAATTGACTCATGCAAGCAAGGATGGTTTAACAATCAATTTCACATTTTAAGATTTAACTAAGTAAATGATGAATCGAAGGGTATTAAAAAGGCATGCAGGATAAGGAAAGTTACAGAAAAGAGTCGTCAAGTGAACAAGAGGATCTAGTGCATGTAACAGCAAGAAAATCATGCCAAGTAGGCTGCTCATTCGTTTCCAATAGGGTGTGGGTGTGTGCAGTGCCATCCAATGCATTAAACTACCAGATTAGGACTTATGAGAAATATTAGCCAAGTCAACAATAGCCAAAGACTTTCAGATTCAAGGCAAGCAAGTAAGATCAGTGAGACAATGACAAAGCATCAAATAGCATTTGAAAACAATTGCACTACAATTCACAAAGTCAACACATAGCAATACAGCAATCCACACCAAATTTGGTAGCTAACAGGGAAAAGAAAAAACATTTACAGAAAGAGAAAACAGCTCACCATTCTTCCAAACACGTGCACACCTATTTCCTCCTTGATCCTATCTTGACAGGTCCAGAGAATTTAGCTGGAAGGAGACAAAAAAATGTTAGGGTGGAGAATAGAAAAATGCTTCTATTCGTTGAACCTGGAAGGAGATAAGGAAGGAAAAAAATATACACACTGCATTCTTGGGATACACACCACTCACGAACAGATCTCTCCCTCATCTTCAGTCTCTCCCTTTCGGAGAATTACAGATACCTCCATCACACACAAGAATTGGAAGCTTTTTCTCTCAAAATTCTCCCCCCACACACAGAGACACACATCAAGAAGACAGAAAAAAAATCTCTCCCTCTCTATAAACAATCCTCTCTGAGATTTCAGGATAACAAAAAAAAAAACTTTTCTCTTGGACTCTCTCTCGATTGAACAAGGAATCTTTCTCTCAAACTCTTTCTGCTTCCATCGTAAACACTCTCTCTACTGGGAAGAAAAAGATCTCTCTCTTTCTCTCTAAGCCTCATGCTCTCCTCCTTCAATCGAAGGGTTCTCTCTAAAATGGATGGGTTTTTAAGAGGAGGAGGTTAGGGTTCATAAAGGGGAAATATGGGGTTTCTTTGGATCGGGTAGCCTTGATGTATTTAGCTAGGAGATGGTCGGAGATAGTAGGCTTCACTGGCGAATATCGTCAAGGTGGTGATTTGGAGGTTACGGGTTGGGTAGTTTCAAGAAGGGTTTTCGGGTCCTAAAGAAAGGGGAAAGAAAGAAGCTTGTTGAGCTCGGTTGTGAGGAATGGTGAAATATTCATGGGGATTGATGGTGTTTGAAAGAGACAGAGAAAGCTTGTGATTTTTTTTGAAGGGCCCCGTCGAAGAAGAAGACTCAAGGAACAGAAGAGAGCGGAAGCGGGTTTTGGATGGAGGCTGGATGGCGTCAAAGGCCGGCTTAGGAGGAGCGGCGCCGGTTGAAATGAAGGGAAGCTAGGGTTAAGTCGAGCTTGGAGGAGGAAGAAGAAAGGGAACTCGATAAAAAGGGGATTTGGGCAAAACGACATAGTCTAGTTGGTGAGGTTTTCTTCCTTTTTAAATTAATCCTTCATCGTAAGAGATTCATGCGATTTGGTGCTTCTGTTTGTTATTTTCGTCAATTTAGGGCTTGCTTTGGTGATTAATGTTATTAAATGGTTTTGATTTATTTAGTTTATGCAATATATGATGTTATTTGATGGTTATGGTGTTGGATTTGTTAAAGTTTAGATTTTTAAATCTAGAGTTTGATTTTTGATAATAAAAATGGTTGGGTTTTAAATGTGGCTATTTCCTTTAAATTTAATTTAGACTTTAAAGAAAAATTAAGCCTTTAATTCAAAGTTTTGATTTTTAGAATATAATTGATTCGAAGATGGATTCGTGGTTACCTTTTCGAGTTGATTTTGAGCATAAAAATGGACCCTTTGATTTAAAGCTTAGATTTTCAAGTTAAAGTTAGCTTGATAATTGGGTTTTATACCATTAAGAGCTAATTTTGATCTCAAAATCTAAGTTTTTGAATTAAAAGGTCTAATTATATCAAAATTAGCTCGAAGAGGGACTGGTGAATCCATTTGAATTGATTTTAGTCTAAAAATCAAAGCTTGGATTTAAAGACTTATTTCTTTTAGTTCATATTAAATTAAAGGAAATTCCCTAATTCATGATAATTTAGTAACTTGTATTTGGGTTCATTTAAAGACCTATATTTGTTTTGGTGTGCAATTAGGTGCCTGAAATATTCAATTTAATTCACATAAAGACCCAAACTTGTTTCCTTGTTCACCTAGGCCCCTGATGGAAAACTGGATTTGCTTTTTGATTTGATTAGGTCACTGACCTTGGATTTTATTTGTCTTTATTGCAATTTGCTCCTTGATTGGTGGTGTTCATAATGTGATTATGCAATTGAGTCCCTGCTTTGCATCATTTATGCTTTTGCTTTCCTGAATGTTACTAATCTTTTACTTGATGTGCAGAAATGTCCCCAGTCAGTCCAATTTGACCATTAGGCTTTCACCCCTTTAAATCATTTGTTAATTTGTTAATTGGTCCAATCGGGCCTTGGTTTGTAATAATTTTAGTAATTTAGAGTAGCGATAAAGTAGAACTTAGTTACATGCATATTATATTTACTTGTCATAAACTATATTTGTTTGCATATCATACCACCTTAATTCAGTTAATGATCGTAACCCTTCCGAAGAAGAGGCATTCAGTGAGTGGTTGAGTTTTCGGGGCCACTGAATGTCTCCGAGGATGAGACGACTTTTCACGCCTCGACTCGGGATTTAGCACGGACAACCGCCACGATACCTCGTAATACGTGCCGCGCGTCACACGCATACAAGGTCTCGCGAAGCGTCAGTATCAAGGCCAAAACAAAACAAAAATAATAACAATTCAAATGCAGATAAGATGTAAAAACATAGTTCCGAAATCCAAACATTAACATTAGAGCCTCAAGCTCAATTCCAAGGAAATCAACATTTAAGTCAAGAATTTCCTCTCAGCGGAAACATGAACAAGTATTACCAACAAGGTCAAATCCAAATCCAAAAGGAAATAAAAGAAAACAACAGATAGATTACGACTGCCAGTGGAACCCATACGTAGTGAGTAGTACCTCTACGGAGTAAACTGGTCTCCAAAGCCACCGACTCGGCACAACAAGGAAAGTTCGACTCTAGGATTCCTGAAATCACAACAACGAAAGCGGGGTGAGTACAAAATGTGTACCCAATGAGTGAGCCACCCTCAAAAGAGAATCGATAATATCAGTTTAGAATAAAGACAATTTATTATATAAAAATAGAAAATATCAAGACTATGTGACAAAATCCAATTCTCGGTTTAAAAACCATGCAAGAGGGCTGCCATCAAATCATATCCGAAGTGACCTTGGCCCAAGTCAACTTCTGGAACCGTCAGGGGCATTTTCGTCATATCATGTTATAAATACAAACCATGCCCGTCCCCCGGACGTTGGCTTGGGTCCGGCATTGCATGGTGGCCGCAACACACCCAGTTTGGCTCTCCCATGCACACGCCAACGTCTAGCTTGCATGTCGGGCCTGAAGCCGACGGACCATGTGGATCCATAACACAATAACCATGGTCCGCCTAATATGTCCAAGTACTAGCTAGTATACCATTAAACAAGCCATACGTACTCCCTGGATTGCGTCCAATCCACGAGTCCCCGTATGCTTTTCAACTGCTCAAAACCGTTTTAAGGTTTGCTCATGCACCCAAAAATATTTTAATAAAAATCATTTATAAAACACGTCAATAAAACAGTAATAAAAACAGTTTCCTCAACGGGTTCTCCGTTGAAGGAAGGCCACTCACAGTTCGGGTCTCGTATACCCCCAAGATCCATCCTCTGTGAGCCAAATCAAGTGTCCCGACCGGCGTCTCTATCGCCTAGTGGAGGGAACCAAAAATCAAAGTCATTAGAATTAAAACTCAATTAAAACAATTAATAAAGATAAAATAAAATAAAATTCCAAAAACTCATAAACGTGCCCAACTAAGACTTAATTTAACTTTGGAACGGTTCTAAGAGTTTAAAGACTCTTTTCCGTAGGTAAATCGATATTTTCTAGCACTTAGGGGTAAAATCGTAATTATGACCATTCATAAAAGCCGACTATTTCTTGACGAAGTCACTATGTCATCTCCCTTATTTTAACTGTACAGTTCGTATGCTTAAATGGACAATTAAGACTTCTAGGGGCAAAATAGTAATTTTACCCACTAAGGGTAAGATCGTAATTCACTCATTTTAACCCGCAAATATGCTTAAATAATTAATTTTTGACTTTCGGGGGCAATATAGTCATTTTGGGGGTCCGACTTAAGCTTAGGGGTAAATTTGTAATTTCTTAAATTTTCGATTTTTTTATCGGACCAGGTCAAACCGGTTTGGATCGGTCAAACCGGGTTGGACCGGTCTGACCGAACCAGCTCGGTCCAAGCCAACTGGCTGGGCCGCGTGGCATGGGCCTGCACGCGCAGGCCTGGCCTGCTGGCTTGGCAGGCAGGCTGGCCTGCCGTCGCCGACAAGCTTGGCTGCCGGAATCTGGGTATTTTCTTTTTCCAGCCCCTAAACTACCATTTCTTACACCATTCATCATCTAAAATTTGCCTCATAATACACCCAAATCATTCTAATGTCAATAACAACTTCAAAATCAACATCAACACCAACTTACCCACAATTTAAACAACAAATCACTTTCCAAGCAAGCTCCTCCTTCACCCAAACTTCAAGATGATCAATAGCACTCAAAAATCCTAAAATAAAACCCATAATCATCTTAGCTTCATTTTATGCACCTTATAAACCAAAAATAACAATCAAAACTAACCAAATTGGGTGAAATTTAACTAACCCGTAGCTCCTTTTCTCAAGATCCAAAACCCATAAATCTCCATCAATCTATAAACTTCTTGGCATTGAATGGTTGAGGGAAGTGAGAGGATTTAAATGGTTGCTTTGCATGCCAATTTCATGGTCATTAGGTGATGATTTGAGTGAGAGAAAGAGAGTTGTTTGAAAAAAAAAAATGCTCATAAATTTAGAAAAAATTGAAGTAAGAAGATGAAGTAAGGTGGTGGGGGAAACTTTTAGGGCCTTTATATAGTTAGGGTCAAAAATGACGATTTTGCCCCCTCCCTTATCCTAACCACTCTTTTAATACTTCTAGTTTATCATTCTCATCAATTTGGTCCCCAAATCAATTTCTTCATCCAAATTCTACAACTTTAATTAAAAATTAAACTCAATAATTCCCACTTAAATTCTTACTTTTAATATTCCTAATTTTCTAATTAAATCATGGTATTACACGGCTCTTCTGGGGATGCGTCGGGGCTCCGAGCATATATCTCGGGAAGTGCTTTCAAAAACCCGGGTTACGCGAGTTAACTTTAATAATTGGACTTTGCATTCATCATTTGCATACGTGCATTAATCTAGAATTAGAAAGAGATAAAAAAAAGCAAAAAATCAGAAAATGAAAAGAGGCAATAAAAGGTGTTTTCAAAAAGGTTTTTCTCAAATCATGTTCTCTTATTTGATTTTCAAAATTAAGAAATGGGTAACTCAAGAGTTTTCAAGGTAACCATTTTCAAAAAAAAGATTTTTTTTTGAAAATTAGGCAATCCAAAAGAAGATTTTGGAAATTAATAAAGTTGATCAAGTTTTTTTTCAAAAATCAAAAATGGTAAAAAGATTTAATCACAGCATTTTCAAAACTTCTCCCGGAGCAGAAGATTCAACAAGAGAACAAACAGTGAAAGAGAATCGAGACAGAATTGATCGACGTTGTTCGGTCAAATTCTTTGAATTCTCGACATTCGTTTTAAAAAGGTGCTTTTATTTTCTTTCATAACCCTTTTAATAATAATCAAGATTAGGATTAAAAGCAACCATATTTTCTTTTGACCCACTAGGTTTAGTTAGACTAGAGGCACCGTCATTTGATGGGCAACTCGAAGGTGCTAATCCTTCCCCGAGCGTAAAAGACTCCCGAACCTAGATTTAGGTTGCAAAGACCGGACCTTAGGTTTAGTGGGTCCATTGCCGAGCTTTGGACTTTACTTAGCTTAGGTGGCCCTTAGGTGACTAATCACACCTTAAAAAAGATTAGTGGCAACTCCTCCTTTCCAACGCCGATTCGGTAGGGTTCCCCGAAGCCGAACGTTTCGACAGCTTGGCGACTCCACTGGGGACCTAGAGAGTCATGCCTCACTTAGTGTAACAAGATCTAGGGTCTTAATAATAATTGGTTGCATTTTATCTTTTTCTTTGATTGTGTTGCATTTTCAATGTTTATTGTTGCTTATTACTGGCTTGTATTGCTTAACTGTGTTTTTCATGTTGTGTTGATTGGTGGTCAGCTGCTAGTTTTGGGTTAGGTTGGAGGGTTTGGTTTAGTATATCAGTAATGGTAAAAGGTTTGTATGTCCCTTCTGCACCACATTACTTTTTGCATTGCATGCATCAGCTCGAACCCGGAGCTTGAACTTTATACCCTTAGCTCGGGGGCATATTATCTGACCTTCGTGGGGTCAATTAAGATCCTCGTATGGGTTATGTAAAATGCCTCCACTCAGATTGAACCCTTTTCAGAGAACCTATAATGGGTGAGAATTGGGGGCCTTACTAGCCTAGCGTGGGCGTCAGTAAGGACAATTTGGGAACCTTTTAGAAGTTTGACCAAAACACAGCATATAGAAAGTGAGAAAACCAGCCTGTATAGAGTCAAACCCCGGAAATGAGTGTATAGGACACAAAGAAGGGACACTTCTAACCTTTATCTCTATTACCATTTTCAAATAAGACTGTAGAGCGGATAATGACTTTATCCACAGTAGGCAGACTTCCCCCCTCAAGGGCATTTTCATCCTTTTGATTTTTCGGGAAAAAAAAAGGTTTTGTTATTCAAGAATAAAAGGGGCATGATTTTTCTTCAAGATTTTCAGCGATATTTTTATGTTCAGTTACTAACGAGTTTTTTGTTTCTTCCTTTTTGTTTTATCTTTTTGCACCTGCATTTGTATAACCTATTTGTGTTGCAGGTTTCATCTTTACATGTCATGACATCATTTTTGCATTCTCATGCATGCATATGTTCTATAATTGACCATGCATATCTATGACACTCATTTGTTTATCAGTATATATTGCCATGTCATGTTGCATTATCACACACATTCCTATAGTTTGTCAAATTATCATAATATTCATTTGTACATATGTTCATGCATCCATTTTGCATTATTACAATCATTTTTGAGTTGATGCATCTTTGTACATAGTTTATCTCCCGATTCATGTGTAAGTGCCACTTATTCAGTGCTTGTTATGCATCGTTTCAGTTGATTAGTAGGGAGTCTCAGGTACAGTTGAAGTATGGGAGATTGGTTGGAAGCTCGAATGCAACACTTGGAAAACAATCAGAGAGTTATGGAAATGAGGATAAGCCGTTTAGAAGGCAGGCAAGAAAGGTTGGAATCCGACATGGATGAGTTGAAAAAGCAGGTTGTTAGGCTAGCGATGAACATTGGTGATGGGGAAGGGGTCAAGGAGCTTCATTTGAGGGCATCAACACAACAGACTCACCCTGAATCAGGGCATAACTCAGGCATAGAAAAGCTTCCAAACTTGGACATAATTACAAAAGGGATGGATGAATTTACCAAGCAAGTAGAGCAATTGAAGGGCTATGTGTCAAAGGTGGAATCTTTTGGAGCAATGCAATCCCAAAGTACCACACACCAGTCAACCTTGCCTCTCCACTCTGCACCACCTTCCTATCCTCTGAATACTGGATCTTGGGGAAAACCTCCGAATCCTCACCAGTACCCACCTCATCCGCAGCAGAATTTTCAAGCACCCGCTCAAATGCCAAAACCACCAGCAATTACTCAACCAACTTGTTCTAGGAAGAATCAGAAAAAGCCACTAGGTCTGATTCCAATCTCTTTTACAAAATTGCTTCCTCAGTTAGTACAAAGAGGCTTACTTGGACTCAAACAATACACAAGCGTCATGAAGCCACCCTACCCTAAATGGTATGAAGGGGATGCCCATTGCGAATATCATTCTGTAGCAGTAGGTCATTCCACCGAAGGTTGCACAAGGCTGAGGTATGATGTGCAAAAGTTGATAGAGGAGGGAAAGCTGACTTTTGAGCCAATGGGTACTCCAAATTTCAGAATCAAGAACTAGAAAACGGAGAGTTTGATAGTGTTGATCCGACTCAAATCCCGATGTCTATGCCTAAGGACTTTTGGGGAGTTTGTTTGAGCTTTCTTTTGTTACTTTAGCCACTCTTGTATAAATTTAAGGCCATGTCTGAAGTAGAGCATAATGGAACAGTGTAATGATGGTTGTTATCAATGGAAAGAGGAAGTTCTATGAGTTTAGTTCGATCCTTCATTTGTTTGTACAAATTCATTCTTTCAAGGCATCATACATCCATTTGTACCTCATGCATTTATTCATCATGCCATGGCATTCGTTCATGCATTCCATTAAACCTTAGCATCGTTCCACAATAAAAGAGCAGTACTGCTTATCAATAGAAAGCTTGCTGATGGTTCTTGAAATTTGTTCCAGTTTTTGGAGGATTTATCGGAAAAGGGGCAATGGAAGGAGAGCAGTTAACTGAGTACCAGCAGATGAAGAAGGAGAATGAGGAATTGCAAAAGCAGATGAGCATGATGAAGCATCAACTAGCGGAATTGAAGGGAAAAACAATGCAAGCAAATCATCTAGTGTCAGAAGGGCAAAACATGACAATAGACAGTATTGGTGAGGGGTAATCGGGAAGTTCTGAACCCAACCAAATCAATCCCAACCAGTCAATTTCTCTGCTTGTTGTTCAAATCCCATTCGTTTCTAAACCGCCAACTGATACCTCATACCTCCTCAATCAAGCCAATTTCAGGTCAAGAAAGGTTAGAAGCAGGAAAAAGCTAGAATCAAAGAAGGATCAAACCGGCAGGCAGAGTGGCATAGAAGCATCATTAGTCAGCTTTAGAGGACAACAGTTTAATCACTCGGCGCCATATAACCCATACCCTCCTTATTATCCTTATCCAGCACTTCCAAACTTATATGTGAATCAAAATCCTTATCCATACCAGTCGGTTCCTCAACCAAGCTTTCAATCTCATGAGTATCCTCGAGAATCAAAGAAAAGGCCAGTATCATCACTTAGTTCAGAGCCAAGCATTCCAAAGGACCAATAAAAGGGGTACATGTCTAATCAGGAAAGATTCAAGTTTGCCCAAATTCCTATGACTTATACAAAATTGCTTCATCAGCTCATCCAGCAGGGCCTTGTAGAACCAGCGTATGTGGAACCCATGCAACCTTATCCCATGTGGTATGATCCCAATGTGCAATGTGAATATCAAATGAATGTTCAAGGTCATTCTACGGAGAATTGCACCAGTTTGAAGAAGAGAGTGCAGACATTGATCAAAGCAGGGTTGTTGAGTTTCTAATGAATCAGAGCATAGTCAACATGGATGGTTATCTGAATGTATGGAGCAACAGAGATTTGTTTCAGATTAGGATCCCTGATGTTTCTGCCCAAGATCATTAGGATAGTTGTGTGGGCTTTTGTTTCACTTCATCGTTTTTGTAATAAAATAGATGCATTTCATGGGTCAAAACATTGTCGCATCATTCATTATCATACATCATTTCATTTCTCTAAGCATTCGCAATTTCAGAGGTTGATATTACAGACAGAGCTCACGACAAGTTAATTTACTTTGGATCTTTGCAATTTTAGAGATGGGTGCCAAACAGGGGCATTTTTCCTTACCTTTTCATTTACCTTCAAACATGCATTTGATAGATTTAAGAACTCTTCTGTAAATATTTGCATGAGTTTGCTTTAAAATAATAATAAAGAAAGGAGGGCTTCCCTCAGATAGGCGATCATATGTTCTTCGTAAAAAGTGGTTTAGAAGTGGATTGGTGTTTACCACTAAAACTGACCCCAAGCATGTTGGTGGAAGGGTCAACAACCTTTATCTGGGCTGTGAGCAAAAGAATGATGAGTTTTAATAAAAAATGTTTCAAAATCGGTTTTAGTGAAAGGAATAATTTCGAGGTATGAGCAAAAGAATGATGGGTTTTAATAAAAAATGTTTCTCAAAAACAAGTTTTTGTCAAAACAATGATTTCAAGATGACTGAATCCATATTTTCAAAAAGTTTTAAGGAGACAATTTGATTGGCGTCAGCACTGCTCCCAAACATCACACTCTTTCAAATCTCGATTAAACCCATTCTCTTGGAACCCAACACCATACTCTTTTTCTTCAAAAAGGGGCAATTTGGTCACATTATTAATATCATCACAATGTCTTGAGGGCAAAATGACCGAACTTCAATTTTCTCAATGTCCAGGTTAATTTTCAGTATCCCAAACCTTTCTTTTCTTTCAACCAGAAGAAGTAGTGCACAATTCAAAGAGTGCAAATCAATTCGCTCAGGTTCATCATTAGGAAGGTCATTTCAGTAAAGGGTGGTACAAATTTCTATCATGATTTTGTAATAATAAAAAATAAAAAAATGAAAAGAAAAAATGAAAAAAATTAAACGGAAAAAGCATTTGGAATATCCGAAGGAGTCCAACAAAATGGTTTTCAAAAAGAGTCATGGTTTTCAAAAAGTTTTTGATAAACTGGTTTCTAAAAAGATTTCGAAACTCGTTTCCTCGAGGAATGCTCTTCAATGAAGATGTTCGATCTTGAAGTGATAAATGGCCCTCTTTCATATTCCCTTCACTTGTAGAGAAATATCCATTGTTGTCCCCCTTTGAGCCTAATTGATTTCTTTTCAAATAAACCCTAATCAAGGATCACCCTCCACACTGGTGGGCAAAGGTGAAGAAGAATCAGCTTAGAAAGAGATGGTTTGCACCAATATTGAATGAGGCATCCCGATAGTAATTGAGCTCACTCCATCAAGGAATTCAAAAAAAAAAAATCAAATCAAAAAATCAAAAATAAATCAAAAAAAAAAAAATCAAAGCAAAAAAAACAAAAATCAAAAAGAGAATTGATTGATGGAGCAAAGGACAATTTAGTATGATAAGATCCTTCACATGACAAAAATTATCCTTGATTCAAATACCCTCAAACACATTTTTGAGCCTTTATATCCTTTCTTTGGCAGCCCAGAACCCTAGCCTACATTACGTACCTAATAAAAGTCCATCTTTGATCAAGTGAGGACATTCGAGAGGAGATTTTTCCTCAACAAAAATAACAGTCCTTTTTTTTGGCAAAATGTTTTGGGCCAAAACTTTTAAAAAGAATTTTCGGGTGAATTCGGAGGTTTTCAAGTGCCTGTAAAAAAATGAATGATGAAAAAAGAATGAAGAAAAGAAGCTCTAGGGTGAAAACCCGAAAGGGCAGTCTAGAGCAAGAAGGGGAAATCAAGGAGCCATCCAATATATTTGACAAGTCGCACTGTAAGTCAACCCAGCTAGCTTCTTCATCCCCCGTAATTCTAAATGCAATCTTCGGAATACCAGCAGGCATTAAATAATATAATGAAATTTATATAGTTAAATAGAGCGCCCTTCTTTTTTTACCCTTTTATGTCCACAGTTGTGACAAGGAAATGGAAAGATGACACCTCCATCATAGTGAGCAATGAGTTACTTTCAAGCATCAAATGCTTCAGCTCTGCCAAAGGAACCCAATTTCTTGAAGCCATACCTCTCTTCGACAATCTCCAAATCTCAGACCTTTCACAGAGGGTTGACTCAAATCATGTCTCAGTAAAAAAATTTTCAAAGCAAGAATTTTATAATAAGATTGCATTCCATTCGTGAGTCCAAGGTCAAAATTCGCTTTTTATAATAAGATTGCATTCCATTTGTGAGTCCAAGACCAAAATTTGCTTTTCAAAGTAAGGTTGCATTCCGTTTGTGAGTCCAAGATCAAAATTCGCTCTTCGAGGGGTATTTTAGTGGTGATCACCAATTCTCTTCAAAGTTCAAATTTCGCGAAGTTTTCAATGAATATGAGATTTGTTTGGGGCACCTATTTCATAAGGATCATATGGGGGCAATGCTTATGAACTCATGACATATTTCAAAGGGTTTCAATTATATTATTTTACCTGTTTGAATTTTGACTCTTGGCAAAATTGTGTTGCAGAAATGATAAGGGAATAGATACAGAGAAATGAGATCAACAAAAGAATCTATTGAGGCATCAGAATTGGGGCATAGAGCTTGACGAAAATACGTTTGGCAAGGACAGGGAAAGAATTCAGGAAAGATCCAGGTGCACCATGAGCATTGTAAGGGCAAAAATTGTGATCAGGAATAATGGGGCATCGAAGTTTCAGAAAGGTTTTCAAGTGATTAAAGTTAATTCTCAGTCAGACTGCAAGGAATCGTAGTCGATATTCAACAGAACCTCGAGTGATGAGATTTAATCTTCAGCCAAGTTCAAAAGGATTGGGATCGATTGTTCAAAAGAAAATGGAATTTCCATTTGGTGGATTACATCTGGGGCAAAGATGAAGACCTCAGCATGAACAAGAAAGCAAATTCAAGGACAAATCAAGAACAGAAATGAAGTAAAGTCAAGAAAGTAAAGATTTAAAGCAATAGTCAAGAAGTTTTAATCATACATCAGACTCAGAGTTATTTTTCAAGTTATCAAACTTGACCGCAAATTGCTCCTCTTTCATCATCAATCAAGAAGTTTTCAGTTACAACATCAGATTCAGAGTTATTTTCCAAAGGTATTTTCTTTCAAAAAATCACTTCCGCGTGATTCAAATTCAATTTTCAAGATTTTGCGTCGGTTCCATCCGAATGCTTTGACTTTTCCATAATTCAAATTCGTTTCCATATGAGTCAATTAGCAACATAGGCTTTTCCACAAGCGAAACTCGTTTCCATACGAGTTAGTTTAAGCCTTGGTTCCACCCAAGCAACAGGGGCTTTTCCATAAGCCAAGTTCATTTCCACATAAAACTCAGTCTTCCAAGATTAAACTCGTTTCCATACGAGTCAGTTAAGCCTTGGTTCCATCCAAGCAGCAGGGGCTTTTCCACAAGTCAAACTCGTTTCCATACGAGTCAATTAGCAACATAAGCTTTTCCACAAGCCAAACTCGTTTCCATACGAGTCAGCTCAAGCCTTGGTTCCATCCAAGCAGCAGGGGCTTTTCCACAAGCCAAACTCGTTTCCATACGAGTCAGTTCAAGCTTTGGTTCCACCCAAGCAACAGGGGCTTTTCCATAAGCCAAGTTCATTTACATATGAATTTAGTCTTCCAAGACTAAACTCGTTTCCATACGAGTCAGTTCAAGCCTTGGTTCCATCCAAGCAGCATGTGCTTTTCCATAAGCCAAACTATTTTCCTTACGAGTCAGTCTAACTTGGTTCCATCCAAACAGTAAGGGCTTTTCCACAAGCCAAATTCGTTTCCATACGGTGCATTACCATCTTTTCAATTGGACTCGGTGAGCTTGGTGCAGCAAATCTTCAAATAGATCAGGGTGATTCGGTGAATCAAGTTGATGTAGTGCATCTCTTCAAAGATCGGAATTCGGTGAGCTCGGTGTAGCACATTAAAGAAAAATGGTTTTGATTAATGTTATTAATGGTTTTGATTTATTTAGTTTATGCAATTTATGATGTTATTTGATAGTTATGGTGTTGGATTTATTAAAGTTTAGATTTTTAAATCTAGAGTTTTGATATTTGATGATAAAAATGGTTGGGTTTTAAATGTGGCTATTTCCTTTAAATTTAATTTAGACTTTAAAGAAAAATCAAGCCTTTAATTCAATGTTTTGATTTTTAGAATATAATTGATTCGAAGATGGATTCGTGGTTACCTTTTTGAGTTGATTTTGAGCATAAAAATGGACCCTTTGATTTAAAGTTTAGATTTTCAACTTAAAGTTAGCTTGATAATTGGGTTTTATACCATTAAGAGCTAATTTTGATCTTAAAATCTAAGTTTTTGAATTAAAAGGTCTAATTATATCAAAATTAGCTCAAAGAGGGACTGATGAATCCATTTGAATTGATTTTAGTCTAAAAATCAAAGCTTGGACTTAAAGACTTATTTCTTTTAGTTCATATTAAATTAAAGGAAATGCCCTAATTCATGATAATTTAGTAACTTGTATTTGGGTTCATTTAAAGACCTAGATTTGTTTTGGTGTGCAATTTGGTGCCTGAAATATTCAATTTAATTCACATAAAGACCCAAACTTGTTTCCTTGTTCACCTAGGTCCCTGATGGAAACCTGGATTTGCTTTTTGAATCGATTAGGTCCCTGACCTTGGATTTTATTTGCCTTTATTGCAATTTTCTCCTTAATTGGTGGTGTTCATAATGTGATTATGCAATTGAGTCCATGCTTTGCATCATTTATGCTTTTGCTTTCCTGAATGTTACTAATCTTTTACTTGATGTGCAGAAATGTCCCCAGTCAGTCCAATTTGACCATTAGGCTTTCACTCCTTTAAATCATTTGTTAATTGGTCTAATCGGGCCTTGGTTTGTAATAATTTAGTAATTTAGAGTAGCGATAAAGTAGAACTTAGTTGCATGCATATCATATTTACTTGTCATAAACTATATTTGTTTGCATATCATACCACCTTAATTCAGTTAATGATTGTAACCCTTCCGAAGAAGGGGCATTCAGTGAGTGGTCGAGTTTTCGGGGCCACTGAATGTCTCCGAGGATGAGACAGCTCTTCTCGGGATGCGTCGGGGCTCCGAGCATATATCCAGGGAAGTGCTTTCAAAAACCCGGGTTACGCGAGTTAACTTTAATATTTGGACTTTGCATTCATCATTTCCATACATGCATTAATCTAGAATTAGAAAAAGATAAAAAAAAAGCAAAAAATCATAAAATAAAAAGAGGAAATAAAAGGTGTTTTCAAAAAGGTTTTTTTCAAATCATGTTCTCTTATTCGATTTTCAAAATTAAGAAATGGGTAACTCAAGAGTTTTCAAGGTAAGCATTTTCAAAAAAAAGAATGTTTTTTAATTAGGCAATCCAAAAATAGATTTTGGAAATTAATAAAGTTGGTCAAGTTTTTTTTTCAAAAATAAAAAATGGTAAAAAGATTTTATCACAGCATTTTCAAAATTTCTTCCCGGGGCGGAAGATTCAACAAGAGAACAAACAGTGAAAGAGAATCGAGACAGAATTGATCGACGGTGTTCGGTCATATTACTCGAATTCTCGAGATTCGTTTTAAAAAGGTGCTTTTATTTTCTTTCATGACCCTTTTAATAATAATCAAGATTAGGATTGAAAGCATCCATATTTTCTTTTAACCCACTAGATTTAGTTAGACTAGAGGTACCGTCATTTGACGGGCGACTCGGGGGTGTTAATCCTTCCCCGAGCGTAATCGAATCCCGAACCTAGATTTAGGTTGCAAAGACCGAAACTTAGATTTAGGTGGCCCTTAGGTGACTAATCACACCTTAAAAAAGATTAGTGGCGACTCCTCCTTTCCAATGCCGATTCGGCAGGGTTCCCCGGACCTGAACGTTTCAACACTTGGGCGCATCGCAGACGTAGCTCTTCAACCTTTGTGTATAACTTACACTGATGTTGAAGTACCATTCGAGTTCAAATATGGTTCTGTGCATCTATTGTCGAAATTTCATGGATTACCTGGTGAAGATCCACATCGCTATTTGAATGAATTTCACATGGCTTGTTCATCTATAAAACCTCAAGGAGTTACCGACGAGCAAATTAAGCTTAGGGCTTTCGCTTTTACTCTACTAGATAGAGCAAAAGATTGGGTTTATTGCTTACCTGCTGGTTCAGTTACCACATGGGTGGATATGAAAAGACATTTTATGGAGAAGTATTTTCCTGCACACAAGTTTTCCAACATTAAAAAGGAGATCAGTGGAATCAGGCAAACCCCTGATGAAAGCTTATACGAATATAGGGAAAGGTTCAATAGACTTGTTGCTTCATGCACGCACCATGGAATTGAGTCTCATTTATTTATGCAATATTTCTTTGAAGGATTGTCTGACATAGAAAAACATGTGATTGACGCTGCTAGTGGAGGATTGCTACTGGATAAGACTGCAGAAGGAGCTAACACACTGATTGAAAGTATAGCAGCTAGTGCTCAACAATCTGGATACAGAGATGCCAGAGTGAGAAAGGATAATGAAATTTCTCAATCATCAACTCGTATGACGAGTATTGAACAAAGATTGGACTCACCAATCTTCAACTTGCAAAATTAGCTCAGCTAATGGAAGCAAAGGTTACTCCAAGTGTAGACACCCATTTTTGTCCATATCCTTTCAAATTTTAGTCAATTTATTTCTTAATTGGCACTTAAGTCATTTAGGGGGCATTTTGGTCATTTTTTACATTCAGGGGCATTTTGGTCATTTTCAAAAATCCAGGGGGCATTTTAGTCATTTTAAGTACAATCTTAATTTAGATTAGCCAATTCATTTTGGTCATTTAGATTTCATTTGAAAAACCCAAAAAAAAATCTAGAAATAGGCATTTTTGGCATTTTACATAATTCATGATTTTGCTTCATTTAGTAATTCAGTATTTTTGCACTTTGATCATATAGGCCCTTGTTGTAATGAGTCTAGTTTTCAATTGGCGTTTTCATATCCAATTTATTTTCATGATCCCTTTAGTTATATCAATCATATGCATTTTTTTTACATTAGTAATTAGGTAATAGTATCCACATTAGTAATTAGGCATCATCATTCACATTAGTAATTATTAGTAATTAGGCATCATTGTTCACATTAGTAATTATTAGTAATTAGGCATTGCATTCACATGGTGCTTGATCTTACTGCATTTAGTTTGGCACCATCAATAAAAAGAGAATATACTTGAGATTGAGTGTTTTTACAAATGGAATAATAAGGAAAAGAAAAGCACTTAAGGCCCGATTAAGCCAGAATCCTAATCTCTGCATTATTTCCCCTGAGGACTGTTTCTTCTTCTTCTTGCCCTTGCTCATGACATCTCTTATGCATTCCCCATCACAAGCTCTTCCTGAAATTAAAAAAAAAAAACACAAAGGAAAGGTCACATGACAACCATGATTTTTATTTTTAAGCATAAGCATACTTATATATTTCTCCTTGGCACTTGGCATTTAGCAGGCATTTTAGCATTTCGTAATCTAGCATTTAGCATGTAGTTAATCACCTCATACACTTTTTACAGACCATTGCATTTCAGTTAATTAAAAAAATAAAAAAAGAAGGAGAATTTGCATCCCAGCAGCTACTTATTTGTACATTTCATGTTTAGACAGCATGCATTTTAGGCTCATTCCCATTCATTCCCACTCGCTCCAAAATAGAACTCCAGGGTCCAATTCGGCAATGATAAAACAGTTCCAAACAGAGGGCAAGCATCCATATTCATCATCAATCAAAAGCAGGATACATATCACAACAATATGGAAGCAAACAATTCCCAATCGCAATTACAGGGAGAATCCAATAAAACCATTCCCTAAATGCTATTCAGTTACAGAGAGAGGAAAATTTACCTGATCAACAGAGTGTCTCCAGCTCATCAAGCCACCTCACCTCCCACACGTAATCCTCTCCAGGTTCAGCGAATGGAGCTGTAAAAAGAGACAAAAAGTTGTTAGCGAGATGGAAGGATAAAGGCTCTCCTCCTCTCCAGAAAAAAGGACTCCCTCTCTCACACAAGGGATCTCACTTTCATCTTTCCACACACACAACACTCTGAAATCCTCTCTCTTTTTCTCTCTGGATACACACAGAAAAAAGGGACTCAAGTTCACTCCCCTGGAAAATCTCTAAAAAATTCCCCCTGGGCAAAAAAAAACCTAGCACTCCCACTAATCGACAGAAACACACAAATAATTTTCTCTCATACACACCCACATAAGAAAAAATCTCTCCCATTCGATCAACAAACAACAGGATCTTCCCTCACTTGAAAAATACACACTCTTCACACTCTAGAGAGAATAATTGGAGCCTTTTCTCCAGAATTCCTAACGGACACACACAAAGTTTCCCTCTCTAAAAATATCCATACCATATACACCAAAAAAATAGCTTATTCTTAAAAAAAATACTGACCTCTATCCCTTCGGTGGGATCTCTTCTTTGCAGACAAACCAAACGTGAATACATAGCAGAGACCCTCTCTCCCCTTGATTCCATCTCCTCTCTCGCACTGACCCTTTCATGGCCTCTGTTGATTGTAGAGCGGAGGACGTCATCGAAGTGGGGGTTTCAGGACTTGGAGTTTAGGTTTTGGGTTTAAGTTAGATCTGGGGATTTCAAAATGAAGATAGTTCTTTCAAAATTGGTTTCGGTTGGATGGCTGTAGGGATGGTTTCATCGGAATCAAAGGGTTGTTAGCCGACGGTTATGGCCAGAGAACCAAGGTTTGGGATCGGGTTTGTTTAGGTTTTGATATTCGGTGAAGTCTTGAATCTCTTTCGATTGAGGCCGCCGATTCAAAAATTGTTTGAGGGCTTTTGGTGGCGAAGGATAGGGGAATCACATACTGGAATTCGAGGCTTATTGGACGGTGGGATGGCCAGATCAGTGAAGGTCATTTGGGTTCGGAGTGGGTTTGGTTTGCAGAGTTAAGGGTCGTTTTGTTGGGAAATAGGGTTTGATTCGTGAAGAGGGAAGGAGAAAGAAGGCTTCGACGGCGAGGCCTCACCGGAGAGAGCAACTACTGTTGGTTAGTCTTAGGAGGGTGGCGCTGGTGATGGTGTAGAAAAATTAGGGCTCGATAGTTGGAGAAGAGAGAAAGGAACGAGGAAGAAGGTTGAAGTTTTGTTTAAAGGTTTTCTCTCCACTTAAACGGCACCGTTCAGGTAAGGTTTTTTAAAATCTTTTCAATTTCATTCAATTAAATCCTATAACTTGCTATTAATTCACATAAAGCTTGCAACTTATTTCCGTTTACAATTTGGTCCCTGATTTTATGTTTCATTTGTTAATTGATTCAATTTCGCCCCTGATTTAAGATTTTATTTTTAATTTATGCGGCCTAGTCCCTAATTTCAAGTCAATTTCCTGATTAAATGCAATTTGATCTCTGCTTTATTCAATTTGATCCATGATTTTAGAAATTATGCTAGAATTTTGCAATTGGGTACTTGATTTACATTATTGGTATTTAATTTGAGCTTCTTGGTTCTTGAATTTTACTAATTTAAGTATGGAAATTGGGATTTAGGTTAAAGACTGAATTTTAATGAAAATTGTGTTTATTCATGACAAATTGATTTTGAGATCTTGATGTTCATTTTGAAAGTAATTTAAATTGATTTCATAATTTCGAATTGAGTTATTTTGGATTTGAGAAATTGAGGTTTTGATTTAAAGCTATGATTTTTCCTTAAATTAAAAATGACTTGAGGATGACATGTTAAGACACTTTGGGTCATTCTTAATTCTTGGAAAAACAAAGCTTGGAGTTAAAAAACCAATTTTCTAAATTTGAAAATAACTTGAAAGAAATTGGTGAATCCTTTTAATTGCCTTTTAATTTGGGAATTATGATTTTCAGTCTAAAGACTTGATTTCCTAAAACTAGATGCAATTGTAGAGTGAGCTTATCTCATGATCAATTTTCCTTTAGCTTAGATTCAATTTGTTCTTGCTTCGGTCTGTGTTTTTGAATTTGCATCTTGATTTGTTTATATGCCTCCTGAACTTCGCTAATGATTTTTTTTAGTGTGCAGAAAAGGTCCCCAGTAGACCTAGTTTGGCCCATAAGTTTTTATTCCTCTTTAGTTTTTGTTAATTTGTTAATAGGCCCGGTTAGGCCTTGGTTTGTAATAATTTAGTAAAGTAGAATTCAATCGCATGCATGTCATATTTACTTGTCATCGATTATATTTGTTTCCATATCATACCACTTTAATTCAGTTAATGACTGTAACCCTTCCGAAGAAGGGGCATTCAGTGAGTGATCGAGTTTCCGGGGCCACTGAATGTCTCCGAGGATGAGACAGTTCTTCTCGGGATGCGTCGGGGTTCCGAGCATATATCCCGGGAAGTGCTTTCAAAAACCCGGGTTACGTGAGTTGACTTTAATAATTGGACTTTGCATTCATCATTTGCATACATGCATTAATTTAGAGATAGAAAAAGGAAAAATCCAAAAAAAAGTGAAAATCAGAAAATCAAAAGAAGCAATAAAAGGTGTTTTTCAGAAAAGGTTTTTTTCTCAAATCATTTTCTCTTATTCAATTTTCAAAAAATCAAGAAATGGGTAATTCAAGAGTTTTCAAGGTAAGTGTTTTCAAAAAAGGAATGTTTTTAATTAAGCAACTCCAAAAGAAGATTTTTGAAATTAATAAAATTGATCAAGTTTTTCAAACTCAAAAAATAGAAAAAAGATTTTATCACAGCATTTTCAGAATTGCTTCCCGGTGCGGAAGACTCAACAAGAGAACAAAAAGTGAAAGAGAATCAAGGCAGAATTAAATATTCTTCGAATTCTCGACATTGGTTTCAAAAATGGTTTTATTTTCTTTTTATAACCTTTTTTAATAATAATCAAGATTAGGATTAAAAGCAACCAACTTTTCTTTTCGACCCATTAGATCTAGTCAGATTAAGAGGTACCGTCACTTGACGGGCGCTCCAGGGGTGCTGATCCTTCCCTGGGCGTAATCGACTCCCGAACCTAGATTTATGTTACAAAGACCGGACCTTAGGTTTAGTAGATTCATTGCCGAGCTTTGGACTTTACTTAGCTTAAGTGACCTTTAGGTAACTAATCACACCTTAAAAAGGATTAGTGGCGACTCCATCTATCCAAATGTCGTCTCGGCAGGGTTCCCCGGACCCGAACGTTTCGACAGCTTGGCGACTCCACTGGGGACTTAGAGAGTCAGGCCGCACCTAGTTTAACAAGATCTAGGGTCTTAATAATAATTGGTTGCATTTTGTTCTTTTCTTTGATTGTGTTGCATTTTCAGTGTTTATTTGTTGCTTATTACTTGCTTTTATTGTTTAACTGTGTTTTTCATGTTGTGTTGATTGGTGGTCAGTTGCTAGTCTCGGGTTAGGTTGGGGGGTCATGGTTTAGTATGTCGGTATAATAAAAGGTTTGTATGTCCCTTATGCACCACATCACTATTTGCATTGCATGCATCAGCTCGAACCCGGAGCTTGAATTTTCTACCCTTAGCTCGGGGGCAGATTAGCTAACCTTCGTGGGGTCAATTAAGATCCCCGTATGGGTTATGTGAAATGCCTCCACCCGGATTGAACCCTTTTCAATGAGCCTATAACGGGTGAGAATCGGGGGCCTTACTAGCCTAGAGTGGGCGTTAGTAAGGAGAATTTGGGAACCTTTAGAAGTCTAACCGAAGCCCAACATATAGTGGTGAGAATGTCAACCTGTATAAAGCCAAACCCGTGAGGATGAGTGTATAGGACACACAGAAGGGACGTTTCTAATCTTTATCTCTTTTACCATTTTCAAATAAGACTGTAGAGCGGATAATGGCTTTATCTGCAGTAGGTGGACTTCCCGCCCCAAGGGCATTTTCATCCTTTTGATTTTTCTAGAAAATAAAAGGTTTTGTTATTCAAGAATGAAAGGGGCATGATTTTACTTCAATTTTCAGTTTTTATTCATGCTTTATCTCTATGCTTAGCTACTAACCGTTTTTGTTCTGTCTTTGTTTCCTTTTTGCAGTCGCGTATGAATAACCTTTTGTTTTGCAGGTTTCATCCTAGAAAATCATGACATCGTTTTTGTATTCTCATGCATCCATATATTCTATAATTGACCGCTCATATCCATTTGTTTGTTTATCGACATAGATTGCTATGCCATGTTGCATCTATGTACGCATTTTTATGATTTACCATCATCTCCGTTGATATGTGTTATACATCCTTCATGCATGGTCCATGTCTTTGTATATATATGTTCATACATTCATCATGCATTATCCATTCCTTTGTACATAGGTTCATGCATAGGTCGTCCATTATCCATTCATTACTACATGCATCATTTTGCATTATCCTTATCTTTTGTAAGTAAATACATTTTGTACATATAGGCAATATATTTCTTGTAGATATTACTGGTTTTCTATCTATTGGAGTCTAACATCATTAGGGGAGCATTTTTTGAAGCATCAAGTGCAACATTGAGCCTTAATCAGCGAGCAGGATCGATGAAGTTTTCTTTCAGATATATTGTCCAAAGCCAGGCCGTGCCAGTAAAGTCGCTCTCGCTCAAACTAGTGGTTGTTCAATATAAGACTTTAGGATCTCATGGGAAAGAATTGACAATCCAAAAATCGGTGACAATAGGGAACAGAAACCTGCCATAAGAAGGGAATTTCTGAAATTGATGAACTCTTTTCTCACGTGCATAGCATCTGCATAGATTTTTGTCATTTGTATCTTCTCATGCTTATAATTGTTAAAATTGTCGCACTTTTGATTGTGAATATTTGTTGAATTGGGTGATCACCACTGTGAGACAGTTCCGAAAAGCGCTTTATAATAGTCTCTTGGGCAATGAGCAAAAGAATGTTTGATTTATAAAAGGTTTGAGAAAAAACAAAAACAAGATTCTTTTGAATAAACAATTGTGTTCTGAACAAAAAAGATAAGATGAGATCAAAACTGGAACATTTTTAAGATGATAACATGATTACCCGGTTTATATCAACACTACTCAGAACCCCAAATTTCATTGATCCTAAAAGAGCCCATTCTTTCTCTTGGAAGCCAATTTGAATCTGAGACATATTGAGATCTTTTCATTCCTCTGGCCAAATTACTTTCAAAGACCAAATTACTTGCAGGCCTTGGGAAGACTGATTCAAAATCGAATAAGCCCACTTACATAACACCTTTCAAACCAATTCAATCGTTGAGACACCTTTATCACCCTTGTGAATAGTGGGGGGCAACACTCAACGTAGTAATAACATCCTCATCTTCATCAATAAAGAGGCTCGACAAGACAATGAGGCAGAAGACATGGATCATCAAATTCCCATCAAAGAAAAAGAAAATTGGGCCTAAAAAAGAAGAATAAAAAGAATTGCAACATCATGTGCTCGCACAGTTTTTCAGGATGGTAAAAAAAACAAGACATGTTTTTCAAGGAAATTATTTTCAAGAAAAAGGTTTTCAAAAATAGGTTTTCAAAAAAGGTTTTGAGTCTTTTAAGAGTCGCCCTTCAACAAAATATCCAGATCTGAAATGATAAATGGCATTCTTTCTTATCCTTTCACTTGTAGAAAACTATCCATAGTCGTCCCCTTTGAGACGTATGGATTTCCTTTCGATTCAACCCTGAACAAGGATCACCCTCCACACTGGGGGACAAAGATGAAGAAGGATCAGCATCAAAAGAACGGGTCTGCACTCAAAGTTTCAAATGGGGCATTCCAGCATTAATGAGTTCAGTTCATTCAGTTCACTTCATCAAATTCAAATCAAAATTCAAATTAAAGTTCAAATCAAAAGTGAATCAAAGGCAAAAACGAAGAAGCTGAAAGCTGAAAAATGGAAGATCAAGCTCGGTAGTATCCTTCGCAACAGAAAAAAGTGATCCTTGGATCAAACACCTTCAAACACATTTTTGAGCCTTTTGCCCTTTTCTTTGGCACCCCTAACCCAATCCCACATTACGTGCCTAATAAAGTCCATCTTTGATCAGGCCAGGATATTGAAGGTGAAGGGATTGTTCCTAAAATAGAAATTGTTTTTGCAAAAGAAAAAGTGTTTTTCCCCAAAAGGTTTTTAGAGAAAATTGGTTTCAAAAGTTTTTCAAATGCAGGTACATGGTGGAGCAACTAACCAAAAAAAAACAAAAAAAACTAAAAAAAAAGAAATGAAAAATGAAATGAAAAAATGATGAAAAAAGAAAAATAAGAACAAACTCTAGGGTGAAAACCCGAGAAAGGGCAGTCTAGAGCAAGGATGGGAATTCTTGGAGCCTCCTAAACAATCAGAGAAAACAGGACCTCTTTTGTAGTAACAAGTATTGACTCAAGCGAATAATGATGGACGAAGTTACCAGACATTTCAGTCTTGTCAAGCTAAGCCTACACACCACAATAAATCTTCTCGACAATTGTTATTCAATCCTTTCAAATCATACTTCTCTTTCAATACCCAGTGTAGATACAAACCACTTTTGAACGAATAAAAATTAAGAATGTTTTGAAATTGTTTTGAAAGTAAATTGCATTCCATTCGTGAGCCTAGGAGGAGGATTAAATCAAGAATGTCAAATGAGAAAGTCTTGCAAAGTGGTGGTCACCAGTTTCAAAAAATGAGTTAACATATGGGGGCATCATCATGCAATCATGACATGTTTCAAAGAGTTTCAACCACATGATTTTTATTTATTTGAATTTTGATTATTGGTCAAATTTTGTCATAAAGTAACAAGGGAATGGATGCAGGGAGTAGCGAGATCAGCAAAAGAAGCTTTCGAAGCATATTACTCAAGTCAGATCTGGGGCAATGATGAAGATGTCAAAGTGAACAAGAAAGCAAATCCAAAGTCAAATCAAGAAGAACAAACAGTCGCAAGGAAGCAAAGTCAAGAAAGCAAGGATTCGAAGCAACAGTCCAGAAGTTTTAATCATAACATCAGACCAGAGTTATTCTTCAAGTTGACCGCACATTGGTCCTTTTTTCATCAATCAATCAAGAAGTTTTCAGTTACAACATCAGATTCAGAGTCATTTTCCAAAGGTATTTTCCTTCCAAAATCACTTCCATGTGTTTCAAATTCAATTCTCAAAGTTTTGCATCGGTTCCATCCGAATACATAGGCTTTTCCACAAGCCAAGCTCGTTTCCATACGGGTCAATTATCAACGTGGGCTTTTCCACAAGCCAAACTCGTTTCCATACGGGTCAATTATCAACATGGGCTTTCCCACAAGCCAAACTCGTTTCCATACGAGTCAATTATCAACATGGGCTTTTCCACAAGCCAAACTCGTTTCCATACGAGTCAATTATCAACATGGGCTTTTCCACAAGCCAAGCTCGTTTCCATATGAGTCAATTATCAACATAGGCTTTTCCACAAGCCAAGCC
>AWUE01012400.1:0-35646 GCA_001974825.2 Corchorus olitorius
TAGTAGAACTGTTTCTATGGTATGAGATGGAGTTTAATAGACTCGATGAGGTTTGCTCCTTGACTCCTTTAAGAATGAATGAAGAGGCCGAAGGCTCAAAGGTTCCCTTTTTGGGCTAAATCCCAAACTTCAGCATGAGGTAAAATCGTTTGAGTTGACAACATATTCTGATGTGGTTAACAAGGCGAAGTTATTAGAAGAAGGTCATGAGATGATTGCAAAGTCAGAGAATAAGAAGAGGTCATGGGAAGGGAATTCTACTGCCATAACTGGAAACAATAATAAGAAACAACATACAACGCAAACTGGAGGTGATATCCAAGAGAAATGTTGGAAATGCATGGGAAATCATGACACTAAGGATTGTAGATGGCTAAGTGGTGCTTGCCTTGTTTGTGGGGATAAGGGACATCGGGTTGCAAATTGTCCCCATGCTAGACAACCAACGAGGGTATGCTTTAATTGTGGAGGCAAGGGTCACAAAGCCAATGAATGCTTAAAACCAAGGAGGAACTTCCAAACAACTCAAGATCGTTATACAACTGCAAGTGGGAGTGAGAATCCATCAGCTAGTGTAGGAGATCCGAAAACTATGACTTGAGGTAATGTCCACGGGCTAAACCAAAATGAGGGAATTAACTATTTTTATGTTATACTAATACGTTATGCAAGTTTAGAGGACTAAACTTATTTTAAGGGGGGAAGGATGTGAGACCCCAACCCAATTAATTGTTATTATGATTGTTTTTGTGTGACTTTGGGCCTTATTAGTTTATTTAGCCCAATTAGGTATTAGTTAGTCCTTTAACCTAGCTATAAATTAATAATTATCTCATTAGTTAGGGTTAGAATATTGGTTTCAAGGGAAAAACGTGTTGAGATCTTTTGAAGGCTATTTTCCATTGATTTCATCTCTCTTGGGTGCTCTAAGGTTAGTTCTTTGACTTTCCACCATTGTTGCATGTTAGGAAAGCGTTTTAGATAGACTAGATATAAATTTCCGGTCACCGGAAGCCGACCGGCGAGCCACCGACCACCAAGTTGGCACCAAAAGGTTCCTCTGGCCATGAGGAGTCCATAGGATTTGGAATCACTCAATTTGGTTGGGTAAATCAAAAGTTATGCCAATTTTAAGTTAAGAACCCTAAGTTGAAAATTGTGATCGGTGGGCCTACTTTCCTTGCCGGAATCCGGTAAACCGGAGGCCTTTAGAGGCCAAACTTATGGGGGAATTGTAGTAGGATGTAAGATCTGTCCATTGGTACCTTTCATACCTCCATAGGTGTTTTGAGGAGAGAGAATCGAAGCTCCAAAGATGCTTGGTCGATGGGACGAATCTGGAATTTCCAGATTTGTTCATGGAGAAGATGAACAGTGTTTCTGCAAAGCCCACTCTCGGGCAGATTTTGCGAGAGAGAGTGTAGTCCACCCCTAGGTGATATGATAGTGATTTTGGGGAAATTGTTTATTGAAAAATTTATGATTTTTCTGTATTTTCTCATAATTTTCCAAATTACAAAATATTTTCTATGATTTATTTTCTTATGCAAAATGTAAGAGGAGAGTGTGATCTATTTCTAAAGAATTAAATTCCGAAATTTTTACAGAAATTCTAATACCATATTATCTTATTTATGATCCATTAAAATTGGTGTTTCACTCTCTGAAAATATTAAAATGTATTTTTCTAATGTTATTCTAATTTATGGAATTGTAGAGATTATGGAAATTGGATTTTTGCAAAGGTTTTCAAAAGGATTTCAACAATTCCCCAAAGGTGTTTAGGATTATGGGAGGGTAGATTGGTCATGCATCTTATGCATATTGTATTGTGTTGGTTTCTAACGCATAATTAATATTGTTAGGCTCTTAATTGTGCATTGTTCGTTGCAAGAATTGTGTTGTGATTGTGTGTGCTGATCAGGTAAGTGACCGGACCTTTCTAGTGTTTTTCTAAGATTATATGTATTATAATTATATGAGTTATCAATTGTTTTCCTATAAATGATTTGAAGTGTTTTGTTGTTTTTAAAAGAGTATTGTTGTTTTCTTAAAATCGGATCGAGTATGCAAACGTAAATATTTTGAAATTGAAAAGGTTTTGAAAGTGATTTGAGAATATGAAAATGTGTTTTAATGTCCTTGGATGGCTGTGCATAGTGGACCCGTACCTCAGGGGGTTAAACTGATGGTAAAGAGTGGACCCATACCACAGGGGGTTAAACTGTTGGTAAGAGTGGACCCGTACCTCAGGGAGTTAAACTGTTGGTAAGAGTGGACCCGTGCCTCAGGGGGTTAACTGTTGGCTAGACTCGAGATCTATACCGTTAACGGATGATTGTGATTGTGATTGTGGTGCAGCCTGAAAAGAACAAAATGTTTATTGTGATTGAGACTAAAGTGTATTGTTTTGAAGTAGAAAAAGTGATTTTGGTTTATCGTATATGGTTATATGAAAAGTACTAATTTTCGTTATTATAGTAAGTATGTATTTTATTGTACTTGATCCACCTAGTTAGATCTTGTTTCTACTGGCTCTTTAGCTCACTATGTGGTTTATATGATTTTCAGGTGATGATGAGTAAGCATTGGGGATTGCATTGGGGAGAGTGATCGTTAGACGTTTAGCTTCCGCAATAGACTTGGACTTTTGGAACTTAGTTGAATTTCAATGATGTTGTTTAGTTGAGACTTGAAGATTTTGTTAATGTTTGGATATTGAGACTTAGTTCATTTTTGGACCTATTATACTATGTTGGACTGATAGCTAGCCTTACATGCTCTTGGGGTTTGCCTCATGAGTATGTGGCGTTGTTATATTCCGAGCCTTGGGTTCGGGGCGTGACAATTTAGTGGTATCAGAGCTTAGGTTGAGACCTACTAGGGCAAATTTCGTGACGAGTGAGGAATGGGTAGAATAGGAGTTCATGTGCATCTTTATGTTTGCGATATTTTGCTTGATTGATAATTGAATTGCTTGTGAATTCTGTGATGTATTGTAGTATGCCGCCTAAGAAAAAGAATGCCGCAGCAACTAGTCGTTCTGACGACGTTGTAGAAAGGTCTCAGGAACATGAGGGGTCTGGGGATTCTAGATCTGAGAATGAACCCTTGAGGACTTGGACAAACCGAAGGGGTAACACTGAGAATAATCAGCCAGATGTGATGAACTTGATGCAACAGTTGGTTGGGGTTGTGGATAGGCAGCAGAGGTTTCAGGAGAATCGGGATGGGTATAGAAGCGGTTTGACAGATTTTGTCAAGCTCGCTCCACCCTTTGATGGTAACTCGATTGATCCATTAGATACTGAGAAGTGGATCAAGGAGATTGAGAAGGCCTTTGCGGCCCAGCAGTATCCGAACAGAGAAGATTCCTTTTGCATCGTATCAGCTGAAGGGAGCTGCCAGTGATTGGTGGCAATCAGTTGAAGACCTTTTGGAGAAACCAATTTCTTGGGATGTATTCAAAAGGGAGTACTACAAGAAGTATTTCCCTAATAGTGTGAGACTCCAGATGCAAGGGGAATTTTATTCACTCCAACAGGGTAGTAAAACTGTTTCTAGGTATGAGATGGAGTTTAATCGACTGATGAGGTTTGCTCCTGACTCCTTTAAGAATGATGAAGAGGCCGAAGGCTCAAAGGTTCCTTTTTGGGCTAAATCCCAAACTTCAGCATGAGGTAAAATCGTTTGAGTTGACAACATATTCTGATGTGGTTAACAAGGCGAAGTTATTAGAAGAAGGTCATGAGATGATTGCAAAGTCAGAGAATAAGAAGAGGTCATGGGAAGGGAATTCTACTGCCATAACTGGAAACAATAATAAGAAACAACATACAACGCAAACTGGAGGTGATATCCAAGAGAAATGTTGGAAATGCATGGGAAATCATGACACTAAGGATTGTAGATGGCTAAGTGGTGCTTGCCTTGTTTGTGGGGATAAGGGACATCGGGTTGCAAATTGTCCCCATGCTAGACAACCAACGAGGGTATGCTTTAATTGTGGAGGCAAGGGTCACAAAGCCAATGAATGCTTAAAACCAAGGAGGAACTTCCAAACAACTCAAGATCGTTATACAACTGCAAGTGGGAGTGTGAATCCATCAGCTAGTGTAGGAGATCCGAAAACTATGACTTGAGGTAATGTCCACGTGCTAAACCAAAATGAGGGAATTAACTATTTTTATGTTATACTAATACGTTATGCAAGTTTAGAGGACTAAACTTATTTTAAGGGGGGAAGGATGTGAGACCCCAACCCAATTAATTGTTATTATGATTGTTTTTGTGTGACTTTGGGCCTTATTAGTTTATTTAGCCCAATTAGGTATTAGTTAGTCCTTTAACCTAGCTATAAATTAATAATTATCTCATTAGTTAGGGTTAGAATATTGGTTTCAAGGGAAAAACGTGTTGAGATCTTTTGAAGGCTATTTTCCATTGATTTCATCTCTCTTGAGTGCTCTAAGGTTAGTTCTTTGACTTTCCACCATTGTTGCATGTTAGGAAAGGGTTTTAGATAGACTAGATGTAAATTTCCGGTCACCGGCAGCCGGCCGGCGAGCGTCCGGCCACCAAATTGGTATCAATAGATTCCTCTAATCATTATGAGTTCATAGAACTTGGAATCACTCAATTTGGTTGGGTGAATCAAAAGTTATAGCAATTTTAAGTTAAGAACCCTAAGTTGAAAATTGTGATCAATGGCCCCTCTTTCCTTGCCGGAATCCGGTAAACCGGAGGCCTTTAGAGGCCAAACTTATGGGGGAATTGTAGTAGGATGTAAGATCTGTCCATTGGTACCTTTCATACCTCCATATGTGTTTTGAGGAGAGAGAATCGAAGCTCCAAAGATGGTTGGTCGATGGGACGAATCTAGAATTTCCAGATTTGTTCTTGGAGAAGATGAACAGTGTTTCTGTAAAGCCCACTCTCGGGCAGATTTTGCGAGAGAGAGTGTAGTCCACCCCTAGGTGATATGATAGTGATTTTTGGGGAAATTGTTTATCGAAATATTTATGATTTTTATGTATTTTTCCATAATTTTCCAAATCACAAAATATTTTCTATGATTTATTTTCTTATGCAAAATGTAAGAGGAGAGTGTGACCTATTTCTAAAGAATTAAATCCCGAAATTTTTACAGAAATTCTAATACCATATTATCTTATTTATGATCCATTAAAATTGGTGTTTCACTCTCTGAAAATATTAAAATGTATTTTCCTAATGTTATTCTAATTTATGGAATTGTAGAGATTATGGAAATTGGATTTTTGCAAAGGTTTTCAAAAGGATTTCAACAATTCCCCAAAGGTGTTTAGAATTATGGGAGGGTAGATTGGTCATGCATCTTATGCATATTGTATTGTGTTGGTTTCTAACGCATAATTAATATTGTTAGGCTCTTAATTGTGCATTGTTCGTTGCAAGAATTGTGTTGTGATTGTGTGTGCTGATCAGGTAAGTGACCGGTACCTTTCTAGTTGTTTTTCTAAGTATTATATGTATTATAATTATATGAGTTATCAATTGTTTTCCTATAAATGATTTGAAGTGTTTTGTTGTTTTTAAAAGAGTATTGTTGTTTTCTTAAAATCGGATCGAGTATGCAAACGTAAATGTTTTGAAATTGAAAAGGTTTTGAAAGTGATTTGAGAATATGAAAATGTGTTTTAATGTCCATGGATGGCTGTGCATAGTGGACCCGTACCTCAGGGGGGGTTAAACTGATGGTAAAGAGTGGACTCATACCACAGGGGGTTAAACTGTTGGTAAGAGTGGACCCGTACCTCAGGGAGTTAAACTGTTGGTAAGAGTGGACCCGTGCCTCAGGGGGTTAACTGTTGGCTAGACTCGAGATCTATACCGTTAACGGATGATTGTGATTGTGATTGTGGTGCAGCCTGAAAAGAACAAAATGTTTATTGTGATTGAGCTAAAGTGTATTGTTTTGAAGTGAAAAAGTGATTTTGGTTTATCGTATATGGTTATATGAAAAGTATAATTTCTTATTATAGTAAGTATGATTTTATTGTACTTGATCCACTTAGTTAGATCTTGTTACTTACTGGGCTCTTTAGCTCACTATGTGGTTTATATGATTTTCAGGTGATGATGAGTAAGCATTGGGGATTGCATTGGGGAGAGTGATCGTTAGACGTTTAGCTTCCGCAATAGACTTGGACTTTTGGAACTTAGTTGAATTTCAATGATGTTGTTTAGTTGAGACTTGAAGATTTTGTTAATGTTTGGATATTGAGACTTAGTTCATTTTTGGACCTATTATACTATGTTGGACTGATAGCTAGCCTTACATGCTCTTGGGGTTTGCCTCATGAGTATGTGGCGTTGTTATATTCCGAGCCTTGGGTTCGGGGCGTGACAATTTAGTGGTATCAGAGCTTAGGTTGAGACCTACTAGGGCAAATTTCGTGACGAGTGAGGAATGGGTAGAATAGGAGTTCATGTGCATCTTTATGTTTGCGATATTTTGCTTGATTGATAATTGAATTGCTTGTGAATTCTGTGATGTATTGTAGTATGCCGCCTAAGAAAAAGAATGCCGCAGCAACTAGTCGTTCTGACGACGTTGTAGAAAGGTCTCAGGAACATGAGGGGTCTGGGGATTCTAGATCTGAGAATGAACCCTTGAGGACTTGGACAAACCGAAGGGGTAACACTGAGAATAATCAGCCAGATGTGATGAACTTGATGCAACAGTTGGTTGGGGTTGTGGATAGGCAGCAGAGGTTTCAGGAGAATCGGGATGGGTATAGAAGCGGTTTGACAGATTTTGTCAAGCTCGCTCCACCCTTTGATGGTAACTCGATTGATCCATTAGATACTGAGAAGTGGATCAAGGAGATTGAGAAGGCCTTTGCGGCCCAGCAGTATCCGAACAGAGAAGATTCCTTTTGCATCGTATCAGCTGAAGGGAGCTGCCAGTGATTGGTGGCAATCAGTTGAAGACCTTTTGGAGAAACCAATTTCTTGGGATGTATTCAAAAGGGAGTACTACAAGAAGTATTTCCCTAATAGTGTGAGACTCCAGATGCAAGGGGAATTTTATTCACTCCAACAGGGTAGTAAAACTGTTTCTAGGTATGAGATGGAGTTTAATCGACTGATGAGGTTTGCTCCTGACTCCTTTAAGAATGATGAAGAGGCGAAGGCTCAAAGGTTCCTTTTTGGGCTAAATCCCAAACTTCAGCATGAGGTAAAATCGTTTGAGTTGACAACATATTCTGATGTGGTTAACAAGGCGAAGTTATTAGAAGAAGGTCATGAGATGATTGCAAAGTCAGAGAATAAGAAGAGGTCATGGGAAGGGAATTCTACTGCCATAATTGGAAACAATAATAAGAAACAACATACAACGCAAACTGGAGGTGATATCCAAGAGAAATGTTGGAAATGCATGGGAAATCATGACACTAAGGATTGTAGATGGCTAAGTGGTGCTTGCCTTGTTTGTGGGGATAAGGGACATCGGGTTGCAAATTGTCCCCATGCTAGACAACCAACGAGGGTATGCTTTAATTGTGGAGGCAAGGGTCACAAAGCCAATGAATGCTTAAAACCAAGGAGGAACTTCCAAACAACTCAAGATCGTTATACAACTGCAAGTGGGAGTGAGAATCCATCAGCTAGTGTAGGAGATCCGAAAACTATGACTTGAGGTAATGTCCACGGGCTAAACCAAAATGAGGGAATTAACTATTTTTATGTTATACTAATACGTTATGCAAGTTTAGAGGACTAAACTTATTTTAAGGGGGGAAGGATGTGAGACCCCAACCCAATTAATTGTTATTATGATTGTTTTTGTGTGACTTTGGGCCTTATTAGTTTATTTAGCCCAATTAGGTATTAGTTAGTCCTTTAACCTAGCTATAAATTAATAATTATCTCATTAGTTAGGGTTAGAATATTGGTTTCAAGGGAAAAACGTGTTGAGATCTTTTGAAGGCTATTTTCCATTGATTTCATCTCTCTTGGGTGCTCTAAGGTTAGTTCTTTGACTTTCCACCATTGTTGCATGTTAGGAAAGCGTTTTAGATAGACTAGATATAAATTTCCGATCACCGGAAGCCGACCGGCGAGCCACCGACCACCAAGTTGGCACCAAAAGGTTCCTCTGGCCATGAGGAGTCCATAAGATTTGGAATCACTTAATTTGGTTGGGTAAATCAAAAGTTATGCCAATTTTAAGTTAAGAACCCTAAGTTGAAAATTGTGATCGGTGGGCCTACTTTCCTTGCCGGAATTCGGTAAACCGGAGGCCTTTAGAGGCCAAACTTATGGGGGAATTGTAGTAGGATGTAAGATCTGTCCATTGGTACCTTTCATACCTCCATAGGTGTTTTGAGGAGAGAGAACCGAAGCTCCAAAGATGCTTGGTCGATGGGACGAATCTGGAATTTCCAGATTTGTTCATGGAGAAGATGAACAGTGTTTCTGCAAAAGCCCGACTCTCGGGGCCAGATTTTTGCGAGAGAGAGTGTAAGTCCACCCCTAGGTGATATGATAGTGATTTTTGGGGGAAATTGTTTATTGAAAAATTTATGATTTTTCTGTATTTTCTCATAATTTTCCAAATTACAAAATATTTTCTATGATTTATTTTCTTATGCAAAATGTAAGAGGAGAGTGTGATCTATTTCTAAAGAATTAAATTCCGAAATTTTTACAGAAATTCTAATACCATATTATCTTATTTATGATCCATTAAAATTGGTGTTTCACTCTCTGAAAATATTAAAATGTATTTCTCTAATGTTATTCTAATTTATGGAATTGTAGAGATTATGGAAATTGGATTTTTGCAAAGGTTTTCAAAAGGATTTCAACAATTCCCCAAAGGTGTTTAGGATTATGGGAGGGTAGATTGGTCATGCATCTTATGCATATTGTATTGTGTTGGTTTCTAACGCATAATTAATATTGTTAGGCTCTTAATTGTGCATTGTTCGTTGCAAGAATTGTGTTGTGATTGTGTGTGCTGATCAGGTAAGTGACCGGACCTTTCTAGTGTTTTTCTAAGATTATATGTATTATAATTATATGAGTTATCAATTGTTTTCCTATAAATGATTTGAAGTGTTTTGTTGTTTTTAAAAGAGTATTGTTGTTTTCTTAAAATCGGATCGAGTATGCAAACGTAAATATTTTGAAATTGAAAAGGTTTTGAAAGTGATTTGAGAATATGAAAATGTGTTTTAATGTCCTTGGATGGCTGTGCATAGTGGACCCGTACCTCAGGGGGTTAAACTGATGGTAAAGAGTGGACCCATACCACAGGGGGTTAAACTGTTGGCAAGAGTGGACCCGTGCCTCAGGGAGTTAAACCGTTGGTAAGAGTGGACCCGTGCCTCAGGGGGTTAACTGTTGGCTAGACTCGAGATCTATACCGTTAACGGATGATTGTGATTGTGATTGTGGTGCAGCCTGAAAAGAACAAAATGTTTATTGTGATTGAGCTAAAGTGTATTGTTTTGAAGTGAAAAAGTGATTTTGGTTTATCGTATATGGTTATATGAAAAGTATAATTTCTTATTATAGTAAGTATGATTTTATTGTACTTGATCCACCTAGTTAGATCTTGTTACTTACTGGGCTCTTTAGCTCACTATGTGGTTTATATGATTTTCAGGTGATGATGAGTAAGCATTGGGGATTGCATTGGGGAGAGTGATCGTTAGACGTTTAGCTTCCGCAATAGACTTGGACTTTTGGAACTTAGTTGAATTTCAATGATGTTGTTTAGTTGAGACTTGAAGATTTTGTTAATGTTTGGATATTGAGACTTAGTTCATTTTTGGACCTATTATACTATGTTGGACTGATAGCTAGCCTTACATGCTCTTGGGGTTTGCCTCATGAGTATGTGGCGTTGTTATGTTCCGAGCCTTGGGTTCGGGGCGTGACAATTTAGTGGTATCAGAGCTTAGGTTGCGACCTACTATGGCGAATTTCGTGACGAGTGGGGAATGGGTAGAATAGGAGTTCATGTGCATCTTTATGTTTGCGATATTTTTCTTGATTGATAATTGAATTGCTTGTGAATTCTGTGATGTATTGTAGTATGCCGCCTAAGAAAAAGATGCCGCAGCAACTAGTCGTTCTGACGACGTTGTAGAAAGGTCTCAGGAACATGAGGGTTCTGGGGATTCTAGATCTGAGAATGAACCCTTGAGGACTTGGACAAACCGAAGGGGTAACACTGAGAATAATCTGCCAGATGTGATGAACTTGATGCAACAGTTGGTTGGGGTTGTGGATAGGCAGCAGAGGTTTCAGGAGAATCGGGATGGGTATAGAAGCGGTTTGACAGATTTTGTCAAGCTCGCTCCACCCTTTGATGGTAACTCGATTGATCCATTAGATACTGAGAAGTGGATCAAGGAGATTGAGAAGGCCTTTGCGGCCCAAGCAGTATCTGAACAAGAGAAGATTCCTTTTGCATCGTATCAGCTGAAGGGAGCTGCCAGTGATTGGTGGCAATCTGTTGAAGACCTTTTGGAGAAACCAATTTCTTGGGATGTATTCAAAAGGGAGTACTACAAGAAGTATTTCCCTAATAGTGTGAGACTCCAGATGCAAGGGGAATTTTATTCACTCCAACAGGGTAGTAGAACTGTTTCTAGGTATGAGATGGAGTTTAATCGACTGATGAGGTTTGCTCCTGACTCCTTTAAGAATGATGAAGAGGCGAAGGCTCAAAGGTTCCTTTTTGGGCTAAATCCCAAACTTCAGCATGAGGTAAAATCGTTTGAGTTGACAACATATTCTGATGTGGTTAACAAGGCGAAGTTATTAGAAGAAGGTCATGAGATGATTGCAAAGTCAGAGAATAAGAAGAGGTCATGGGAAGGGAATTCTACTGCCATAATTGGAAACAATAATAAGAAACAACATACAACGCAAACTGGAGGTGATATCCAAGAGAAATGTTGGAAATGCATGGGGAATCATGACACTAAGGATTGTAGATGGCTAAGTGGTGCTTGCCTTGTTTGTGGGGATAAGGGACATCGGGTTGCAAATTGTCCCCATGCTAGACAACCAACGAGGGTATGCTTTAATTGTGGAGGCAAGGGTCACAAAGCCAATGAATGCTTAAAACCAAGGAGGAACTTCCAAACAACTCAAGATCGTTATACAACTGCAAGTGGGAGTGAGAATCCATCAGCTAGTGTAGGAGATCCGAAAACTATGACTTGAGGTAATGTCCACGTGCTAAACCAAAATGAGGGAATTAACTATTTTTATGTTATACTAATACGTTATGCAAGTTTAGAGGACTAAACTTATTCTAAGGGGGGAAGGATGTGAGACCCCGACCCAATTAATTGTTATTATGATTGTTTTTGTGTGACTTTGGGCCATATTAGTTTATTTAGCCCAATTAAGTATTAGTTAGTCCTTTAACCTAGCTATAAATTAATATTTATCTCATTAGTTAGGGTTAGAATATTGGTTTCAAGGGGAAAACGTGTTGAGATCTTTTGAAGGCTATTTTCCATTGTTTTCATATCTCTTGAGTGCTCTAAGGCTCTTAATTGTGCATTGTTCGTTGCAAGAATTGTGTTTGATTGTGTGTGCTGATCAGGTAAGTGATCGGACCTTTCTAGTGTTTTCTAAGATTATATGTATTATAATTATATGAGTTATCAATTGTTTTATGGATTGTTTTACTATAAATGATTTGAAGTGTTTTGTTGTTTTTAAAAGAGTATTGTTGTTTTCTTAAAATCGGATCGAGTATGCAAACGTAAATGTTTTGAAATTGAAAAGGTTTTGAAAGTGAATTGGGAATATGAAAATGTGTTTTAATGTCCTTGGAAGGCTGTGCATAGTGGACCCGTACCTCAGGGGGTTAAACTGATGGTAAAGAGTGGACCCATACCACAGGGGGTTAAACTGTTGGTAAGAGTGGACCCGTGCCTCAGGGGGTTAAACTGTTGGTAAGAGTGGACCCGTGCCTCAGGGGGTTAACTGTTGGCTAGACTCGAGATCTATACCGTTAACGGATGATTATGATTGTGATTGTGATTGTGATTGTGATTGTGATTGTGATTATGATTGTGGTGCAGCCTGAAAAGAACAAAATGTTTATTGTGATTGAGCTAAAGTGTATTGTTTTGAAGTGAAAAAGTGATTTTGGTTTATCGTATATGGTTATATGAAAAGTATGATTTCTTATTATAGTAAGTATGATTTTATTGTACTTGATCCACCTAGTTAGATCTTGTTACTTACTGGGCTCTTTAGCTCACTATGTGGTTTATATGATTTTCAGGTGATGATGAGTAAGCATTGGGGATTGCATTGGGGAGAGTGATCGTTAGACGTTTAGCTTCCGTAATAGACTTGGACTTTTGGAACTTAGTTGAATTTCAATGATGTTGTTTAGTTGAGACTTGAAGATTTTGTTAATGTTTGGATATTGAGACTTAGTTCATTTTTGGACCTATTATACTATGTTGGACTGATAGCTAGCCTTACATGCTCTTGGGGTTTGCCTCATGAGTATGTGGCGTTGTTATGTTCCGAGCCTTGGGTTCGGGGCGTGACAATTTAGTGGTATCAGAGCTTAGGTTGCGACCTACTATGGCGAATTTCGTGACGAGTGGGGAATGGGTAGAATAGGAGTTCATGTGCATCTTTATGTTTGCGATATTTTTCTTGATTGATAATTGAATTGCTTGTGAATTCTGTGATGTATTGTAGTATGTCGCCTAAGAAAAAGAATGCCGCAGCAACTAGTCGTTCTGACGACGTTGTAGAAAGGTCTCAGGAACATGAGGGGTCTGGGGATTCTAGATCTGAGAATGAACCCTTGAGGACTTGGACAAACCGAAGGGGTAACACTGAGAATAATCTGCCAGATGTGATGAACTTGATGCAACAGTTGGTTGGGGTTGTGGCTCACTTCTTCTCTCTTTTTCCAGATCTGATCCTAAATCTACCAACAAATGTTTACAACTACCACGAATTCAATCAACCCGAAAACCTCTCACTGTTGCGATTTACCCTTCCCCACTGTTAGATCCCTCTGTTCTCTAACTATGTGATTTCTCTCATCATGCTTGATTTCTCCATGTGTTTGTTTTTTTTTTTTTAAATCTCACCGAAACCGAAAACCCTCAAAGTTGAAGTATGAACCCTAGATTTTTTTTTTTACGTCAGAGTTCAATTTGGCAGCATTTTTTCCCTTCCCTTTTTTTTTTCTTATGGAGAAGACGATGCACCTATTTATAGGGCTAATGGGTGAGAGGTAAGATCCCCAATCCAATGGCTCTCCCTTTCCCTTATGAATTTTCTTTTCAAATGCTTACTCCCTTTTTTTTCTTTCTTTCCTGGTGTAGGTCTCACCTTGAGGCAGTGAGCTGTAGTGATGAGTCATCGTCCTGGGGATTTTTTTGAACCCGTGTTCTTTTCTTCAGGTGACCTATTTCCCTATTACTCCCTTTTACTTTCTCCATTCTTCATTCCAGAAAAATTTTGCTTTCACTCCCCTCCCTATTTTTGTCTTCTGCGAGTTTTGTCTTCTTACATTGGGGAGGGGATGCTGAGCTGGTGGCCTAGTACTGGCTTATTCTTAGGTGAGCTATTGAGGTTTTAATCCCTCATACTTCACTCTTTTTATACTTTAGTGATTTCTGTTTTATTTTCCTGACTGTGTCTTCATTTGTTTTTTCTTAAACCTGTGAGATGTGGTTGATTTGTACACGTGCTCTTTTAGGTGACGAGCTGGCGGCTGAGGTGGTAAGTTCAGGTGAATCTTTTTTAACTCTTTTTCTTTTTTTCTTTTTGCTTGTCATCCTCTACATGTAACGATATGTTTTGACTGAGATGCTGCCGTTATGAGTGTGTTCATGTTCTGTGGTGTTTTACTATGCTAACTTACTGATGATGGTGAAGTATGATTATATTCTGCTCTGGACTGATCTTGATGCTAATATCTTATTGATAATGAAAAAGAAAGAAGAATTGTTGTTTGAGTGAATACAAACCAGAATGCTTTCATTAACCATGCACACTTGCTGTGACGCATTTGACTATGCTTGGGTGATGTTTTAATGAACCTACATTGTTTTGATCCTTACTGTCTTGAATGGCTGTTCGAATGCCCCTGTTTTTTGCCTTGAATGCTTGCACCTCTACTGCGGCTTCATGAATGTCTACTACTTCCCTCTACTGCCTTTTGCTTTCTGTAATCTTGACTTATGCTCCTTATGCGCTATAGAGATGTATGCCAAGAATTCGAACAATTAACTGTGGTAATATGCCAATTTAACTGTATGTGTTGTATGATGCCATATTCTGCTGTATGTTGCCTTATTGAGATGCTTGCCATTAAAGATGCATTTGTTAATGTGCTGAAAATATGAGTATTTTAAATGCTGAGGTGCTACTGTTATTAAGATGTAATGAGAGGCAACTGAAGTGAGCCTATATGCCTATGAACTGTACTGAGAACATTCTGTTTTTATATTTCTTGTGGTGAATGCAAAAAATGCAAGTAAGCCTAAACTAGAAATGTTAGAGGACTGAAGTGCTTCTCTTTTATGTTTCGATGTATGTAGTACCATGCATGGGGTGTACTTAAAATGCTAATGTGATATGATGCCAATGCTATGATCTATTGCTTTGATCTCCTTGATTGCTCTATTTCTCGTTGTATTTTCCTTGGTCCACTTCGAAATTTCAAGCATGGGAATTAATCCTTGCTCTGAGTTCAAATTGGACCTAAATAGGCTAACTCTTCCCCAGGTTCATGAATCTCATCATTGTATGCTTGTTGCTATGAGTCCATGAGGTTGTTATCTTGCTTTATTTGCTTCCTCCTTGCTGCATTATTCATGTTTGGTTCCCTTTTCTTTCATGTTTCTTTGTCTTGCATGTTTTCTTTTATTTGTTTGGAGATTGACATGCCACCAATTAATGGTGTTCATGTCTTGAGCCTGGCGAGACATTTTGGTCCTGTCTCGTGTATCCTGTTCTCCTTTGTAGGTTATTCAACATTGCATTGGAATGGCTTCCAATCCACCATGGCAAGCTTAAAAAGGAAATAAAGAAGTGGGAGAGGGGGGTATGGAATGCCAACAGAGCATGTAGGCTAACTATTTTGTAGCCTTGTAATCCTTTTGGATTTGTAATGCTAGGGGAGAAAGCCCTCTTTGTGGTTTATTGTAAAAGGAATAATATTTATGGCCCTTCTTTTCTGTATTGTTAATTAGCCTTCTAAATGCAATGCAAAATACCACTTTGAATATTATGGTCGTTTTATTTTTGCCCTTTGTAAACATAAGCCCAAATGCAAACTGTACAATAAAGCCCAATTTTAAAATGGTAAGCCCAAAGAGTAGGATAATTTCAAAATGCACCAATTGATTATACCAATTCAAAGCATTCTCAACAAATTCAAGGATAATAATTTGTACCCTCTTAGCCTCGGCAAAAGGATGATAATCGAAGTACATGTCCAATTTTGACTCCCACTCCAAGTAATCCGCGGGTGTCCCTCTCTCATTGAACTTTGGTATTTTGTACTTGATGTTGTCCTTAGGCTCGTCTCTTTGTTCACCTCTCCTAGGCCGCAAGTTTTCATTGTAAGTTTGGCCTCCAAGTTCTTGTTGCCTCAATCTCTCCATTGGATCAATTCTCCTAACAACTTTCCTATGTTGAGGTTGTTGATCCCTTGCTCATTGCCTTGTGTGGCATTGTTCTCCCTTTGTTGGGGTGGTGGATCTTGTTGATTTTGAACCTCCAAGGCCTCTAATCTTGTTGTTATAGTGCCTAACTGTTGCATGATAGCTTGCAACGAGGTAGCCACATCATTGGCTTGATTTTGATCTACCATTGTACCTACACACAAAGAAATGTTAGTAATAAAAATTCCTCACAAGTGTGTGTATGAAAGAATTACCTTTGTTGTGCTCTCGTGTTTGCACTCAACCTATGGATTGGCGATCCACTGCTCTTTTAATGATCTCACAAGATTATGCCTTTTTCTAGCTTCAATAGGCCTAATAAGAGCAAATTTGTTAGAGTACTCCTTTCTTCTCGTGACCTACTTGAGGAACAAACAATTAAGAGCAATAACTTGAGTGAATCAAAATAAGAGTGATCTAAAACAATCCAAACAGCCTTGTGTCTCCCAAACTTGCTGCACAAAACACAATCAACACAAAATCAATCAATTCAATCAATTAGAAACCCCTAGTACCACTTAGATCCAATTTAGTACCACTTGTCTCCAATAGGGTTTAAACCTAAAATTCTTCAAATTAAATCTCAATTCACAGCAAAAGCAACCCAAGAATCTCAATCAAACAATCAATTAGGGTTAGATGCAATCAATTGAATCCAATGTTCAAAACAAACCCTAATCCCCAAATTCCCAAATCAAAAACCCTAGTTTCTGGAAAACATCGATAATGCCATAAATATTTTTTATTTTTTAAAATATTTTTCCCCGAATGAACACACTGAAATAAGTCTAGATCTCAAATTTCAAAGCTTTCCGAGCTCAAACGAAGCCAGAATAAATTTCACAAGATTCTGGTTGAAATTTTTTATTTTATTTTTTTGATATTTTTCGATTAAATTACAAGGTATGAGGACTACAAATCTGAAATTTCAAAGCAATTGGAGTTAAGATGAATCGGGAAAAAATTCACAAGTTTCTACAATTTTTGGAAAAAGAAGATGAGATTTGCGATGGATGAGTTTTGATGGATGAAACTTAATGATAGATAAATAGAAGGATAGATTTACCGATTGAAGATGACAACCTATGCTCTGATTACCAATTGATATGAATCTAGTTGTTTTAAGATTCAAATCTATCCTTGTGACCCGCCAAGAATCAACTTGAACAACTTCAACTTCTAGATGTGTATGTCGATGACCTTCACCTAAGCAATCTTTTTCTTTCGTCGGCCTTAGACCTTCAATTTGACCTGCAATTGAACACTAAGATCACAAGATTCACAAACAATCAAGTTATCACAACTTAATTATTTGCTAGGACTCTACAAGATTGAAGAACCCTAAGTTTTGCTCAAACTAGAACAATGAAGCTAAGATAATCAATTTGGGTGAATAAACCTCAAAATTTTATTGAAAACTTAACTTATGTTTACAAGAGGGAGTTGATGCCTTTATATAGTCATTGGTAACGCCCCTTACCCTAATCCTAAAGCTATTTGGGCGGCACACCTTAAAGGAAGGAGCTAGGAAAGACCCTTCTCCTTATCCTACTAGGAAATTGAAATAACAAGTCCAATTTAAACAAGGATTGGACTTAGTCAAACAAGGCCCAACCCAATGTTCCTAATTAAAGATAGAATAAAACCCACAGTGGCCGAATTACACAATGAATGAACTAATGCTCATCGATTTCAAGTAAAATGCACAACTTGGAATCGATGAGAATATTCCTTTGCTTATGATCTCCGATGCTCTTCAAATGAACTCCGATGGCCTTCAAGTCTTCAAGATGAGTTCTAACAAGGCCCAATAATGCATCCTTGAATCTTTTGGCTCTTGCTCTTGTCATTAGACCTAATGGCATCTTCAATGGATCAAATGGCATCTTTGGCAACTCCAATGAGCTTGAATCATCTTTGTGCGCAACCCTAGCATCTTCAAGCCTTCCTTGCCGCATGTGCAAATCATCTCCATGATCTTCATTGTGTTCTTCAAGACCATGATAAGCTCTTGGCTCATCACAATTGGTCTCTCCCTATTTCTCCTTCTAGATTGCACCAATTGATTCACCAATTTTAAGCATTCTCAACAAACTCAAGGATAGCAATTTGTACCTTCCTAGATTCGGCATAAGGATGTTAATCAGAGTACATATCCAACTTAGATTCCCAATCCAAATAATTCTCAGGAACTCCCTTCCATTAAGCTTAGGAATTGTGTACTTGATGTTGTCTTTAGGCTCCTCTCTATCAACCACCCTTCCAGGTCGCAAGTTGCCCATATAAGCTTTACCTCCAGCTTCCTGCTCCCTCAATCTATCTAATAGACCTCCCCTAGTAACTTGCCTTTGAACTTGAGGCTCCCTAGCTTCATCATCTCTCAATTCACCTTCCCTTGGTGGTGGTAATTGAGCAGGATTAGCCCTAGGTTGATTTTGAGCTTGTCTTACTTTTTGAACTTCATTAGTCAAGGCATCCATTCGTTGCATTAGAGTTTGCATCATAGTAGCCAAGTCTGCTTCCTGATTTCCTCTTTGATTTTCTCCATCTTTTCTATTCCCCATTGTACCTACAATAAAAGGTTAGTAAAATAAAGAAAATCCTCACAATTGTGTGTGTGTGTATGTTTACCATAAAGTGCTCTCATGTTTGCACTCAACCTATGGGATGGCCGCCCTCTAATCTCTCTTGATGTTCTCACACAATTTGCCTTTTTCCACTCCTTTTAGCTTCAATAGGCCTAATAAGAACAACTTGTAAGGATTACTTCGCTCTTCTCGTGACCTACTTAAGGAACAAACAATTAGTAGCAAAACTAGAGTGAATCAGAGGTAAGTGATCTCAAAACAAACAAAACTTCAAAAATTTTCTAAGGTAGGCCAAGCCTGGGCAAGGTTGGACCGCACCTGGGCAATGTTTCGAAGCAAAGCTTGTAAAATCTCCTGGGGTAGGCCACGCCTGGGTAAGGTTTTCAAGCCCTAATTTGCAACAAGCTTTAGAACACTCCAAAATTCGAAACCCTAGTGCTCCAAACTTGAAATTCCTTTAGTTCAACTTTCCAAGAACACTTTAATACCTTCAATTTGCTTCAATTAAGATCAATTGCCCACAAATCACAAGAATCCCAATTCCAATCAACCAAGAACTCTAATTTTGAACTCAAGAACCCTAATTTTGAATTCAATGAGCTCCAAACGGAAATTCTCAAAATCAATACTTCAATTGCAGCAAAAGCTTTCCCAAAATCTTAAAACAACTCTCAATTTCTCAAATTAAGGTCAAATTGAAGCCCTAAGCAAAAAGCCCCAATTAACCTACAATAACCCTAATTCCCAAAAATGATAAATTTTTTTTTAATTTTTATTGAATTTTCACTAATTTTCCCAAAAATATCAACATGTAAAAACACTAAATCTAAAATTTCAGCCAATTTCGACCACTAACGAATGCAGAAAAAAAATCACAAGTTTCTGGTCGATTTTTTTATTTTTTTATTTTATTGATATTATTCGATATAACCTTGATGTATGAGGACTCCAAATCTGAAATTCCTAAGCAATCCGACCACTAATGAATCCACAACAAAAATCGGAAGTTTCTGAATTTTGTTAAACTTGAAATTTGCGATTTGAACTTTGATGGATGAAAAACTTGATGAATGATGAATAGAATGATAGATTTAACGATTGAAGATGAAAACCTATGCTCTAATTACCAATTGATACGAATCTAGTTGTGATAGATTCAAATCTACCCTTGAATTCCTCCAAAATTCAACTTGAAACTCCAACTTCTAGACTTGATGAAATTGATAGTCTTCCCAAAGATCTAATCTTCTTTCGTCGGCCCTTAATGATCAATTAGACCTGCAATTGACAACCTAAGATCACAAGAAACACAACTAGATAATCATTATCTAATTGTTTACTAGGACTCTACAAGATTGAAGAGATCCTAAGTATGCTCAAACTAGAACAATGAAGCTAAATTCTCAAAAGAACTCTCTTTGACTGAAAAACTTAACTTGTGTTTACAAGAGGGGGCTGAATCCCTTATATAGGCATAGGGGTTGACCTAGATAAGAAAATAAAGCCCTATGACCTAGATAAAATAAGGACAAGGAAAAAGCCTAATCCAAGTCCAACTAGGAAAAATAAATAACAAGGAATAATTAAAACAAGGATTAGACTTAGTCAAACAAGGCCCAATCCTAATGTCATATAAACATAACAATAAGCTAATCTGAGATAGAATAAAACCCACAATGGCCGAATTTATGCACTCAAGCCCTAAGTCATATCGATTGGAAGTAAGGTGATGATCTTGGAATCAATGGATGAATGCTCGCTCAAATCATCACCAAAGCTCTTCAATTGCGCTTCAATGACCTTCATATCATCTATATGACTTCGAACAAGGCCCATTGAATCTCTTAGCTCTTGCTCTTGTAAATCGGGCCAATAGGCATCTTTAATGGATCAAATCGCATCTTCTTGGTGCTTGGAACATGCTCAACGATATCTCCATGATCTTCATGCTTCTCCATATGATCTTCATGCTTCTCCATTCTTCCTTGCAGCCCTTGCACATTCTTTCCATGCTCTCCATTGTCATCTTCAAGTCCATGATAAGCCCTTGGTGCATCAGATTCATACTTGTTGTTGTTAAAGATCAAATTACAGCCTTACCTATCTCCACTAAAACTGTTGATAAAGTTTTTTGGCCTTTCATCAAAACAGGGGACTATACTACTGCATCCGTATACAATATTCTTATCCTAAGAAACTCCTCACTTCCTCTACCTAATTTACCTTGGCACTACTTGTGGAGAATTAAGGCTTTACCTAGAGTAAAACCTTCTTATGGCTATGTGCTCATCAAAAGCTTCCTACTGCTAAGCTACTTCATTTTCGGCAGACTGTTCCTCTACCTTTTTGTCACTTATGCTCAGTATCTATTGAGTCTATCATTCATGTTTTGCTGGAATACCCTCACCTTGAACAATTTAGGAGTATGATTAAATGGAATTAGACTCAGCATGATCAACATTTAACTTTGGTATTAAAATCTATTTCCAATTCTCATATGCTCTTTAAAATTAAAGACTTGCTTATTCCTGTTCAAAGTATTTTATAGTTTTCATTTATGGAATATTCGGAAAATAGGAATGACTCTTTATGGAGTACTCCTGTTACTCAGTCTTTTCTATCAACTTCTACAAACCATATTATCTATAGTTTCTTCAAGTTACAATACCAAGAACATCCCTTAACTAAGAACTTGATAACTCTTTTTCTGAAATGGATGCCGCCTATTCCTGGTTTCTACAAATTGAACTGTGATGGTTCTTGCCTTGGAAAACCTGGATATGCAGGATGTGGAGGAATTATCAAGGATTGGAATGGAGATGTATTACTGGCATACTCTTACTTTCTTGGTATTTCTGATAATTAGTATTGGTGAACTTCAAGCTATCAAATATGGTTTATTATTGGCAAAACAAGCTGGAAGTACTAATGTGCTTGTTGAATCCGACTCTTACAGCTTTGTTCTTCTTTTAAACAGGAAGACGTCTCATCATCAACTTCTCGGCACTCTGATTAGGGAAATTTTGGAGATATCGACAGGATTCACCTTTGCTAGTCTAAAGTTTGTCTACAAAGAAGCTAATAGTGTTGTTGATACTCTTGCATCAAAGGCTGCTAGTTCTAAACTCTCTTTTGTTTGCGATGATGTTCAACCCTTTTATAATGAGTTAGTACTTTTTGATAAGTCTGCTGCTACTACTAACAGACTTGTATCAGCATCTACTATGTGTACTATGTGTAATACTTTACTAACTAAATAAAATATATTCATGTCGTTTGTGTGAGGAAAAAAAAACTATTTTGTTTTTTAACCAACGCCATCAAATATTTCAACAACTACCCATTGATGATCGGGCTTTGGCCTCAACATACTAGGATTTCTAATAAAACCCCACAATCCAAAGTTGGATTTATTTACAACTTAGTTTGGAAAGGATCATGTTGAGAAAACCACACCCTCCTTCTGCCAAAAAAAAGGGAGAAAACCATACCCTCCTAGATGTACAATAATTGATAGTAGCTAATAAGAAAAATAAAATAAAATAAAACAAAGTTTTGTTTGTGAAAGCATCTTACTACACCAAGTGTTTAGTTATGGTTGGGCTATTAAAGCACTTTTTTTCTAAAAAAAAAAGCTTCTCTACTCTTAACTGGAAAGTTAATAGTCACTTCAGACACTTTTCATCTCGGATCAAGACCGTACAGGAGCCATTAGCATCATCAAAAGCAAGTTGGCAATGGATATAAAACACTGACCACATTGAAACATCAAAGTCAAACTACATGGTCCACCCACAAGGTTTTTTCCCTTTCACAGGCAAGGGAAAACGATAAAATTTCCAAGTGTAGTTCACAAGCGTTCCTTCCATAGTCCATGGCGACATTGGACAAAACAAGCTCCTCAGGAGGTCCATTGCGCTTAAGAGTTCCTATCACAATGCATTGTTGTTGGTAAGTAAAGACTTTATAGACAGAGATTCCAGTTATGATATATACTAATCACAAGCTGAAACAAGTTGAGTTGCAGTTATTGGTGCAAAAATGCTGAGTTCAAAGACTATGAAACACTTCAAACATTTTTAAAATGCATTCAGACCGTTTAAATGCAAATGATAACTGTGAGTATCAACTGTTTCAGGCTTAAGGAGCTAGACAATGAACTTCATGATAGAATACAATGTTATGAGAAAGCCAAAAGTACAAAAGAATTTGTAAAACTAATGTGAGTGCAGTTCTTGAACAGAGGTTAACATGAGAGTTAAATTTTGAGCAATGGCTTAAATACATCTAAGATTCAATGGAAGCGTACACATAATGGAGCCATAAAAGTAATGTTGCAAGGAAATACAAAGAACTGAGGTTTGACTGGATATTGAGAGGCTTTTAAGTATCTATGGAGCAATATGTTGAATCTGAAACTGCCAAGAATTCAACAATATAGACTCTGCAAATCTCCAAAAGGTACTAATAGGACAAGCATACATATATTCAAGAAAAATACGATGAGTAATAAATCAAACCCTGAAAGAAATTAAATTTATCTACATGAATAGAAATCCTTGCATAATCGTCTCTATGTATATGTTTGAACAATTACATTATAAAAGTTCTAAGATATGCGTAAAAAAACAGCACTTACAGTCCAAAAGCCAAAAGGTCATTGCTTCTTCAAGAATCTGCAAAACTAGTGTACTCAATACAGCCTACCAGTGCACTCTAAAGAACCACAGTAGCAAATTTTCTTTTTTATATTACCATTCTCATCATGAACCTGATCTATCTTATAATTGTAGTGATAAGTCAACTCCTGCAAAGGAGGAATATTCTCAGCAGCAAAGAGCATTATGTGCGGAATTCTCCTATCGTCATGATCATATAAAACATTTTGTGCGTATAAATTAGGTGAACAGCTATGGTTAATGAATCTCCCTATATTGCCACACTTTGCAGCATCAATGGTGTAACCACTGTTCTCCACAACTGGGCAAGAACCTAAATGTACATCAGGTATAAGGCTTGAAAGGCCTTCCCAAAGAGAACGGTCACTGTAGTTATCTCCAATATCAAAGAGATACTCATCATTCCCTGTTCTTTTCTCAGCTTCTGTGTCCTCAAGGAGCTCTCCAACATACTCACAAATAAAACTTCCAGAAGGAATAGAATCTAGAGATCTAACACCCCAACCCCTAGATTCCGTTTTAAAGATTTCAAGCTGAAATTTTATGCCATGCTGGCTGACTCTATTATAACAAGAAGCAAGACACTTGCAAGTAGGACCACATTCATAGACAAGGGGCTTTACTCTAACAATGGCCCCATTATGGTTATATGGGATCTCTCCTCCATTTTTCGTAAGACAGGAACAATTCCCAGATTCGAAACATCCATTAATGCAATCACAACCTTTGGGAGCTAGAGGGTGGCACCAGTCAGGGTAAATCATGTGAGGTACATAAGCAAATGGTGGAGGCATTTCAGCATCAATGGTGTTTATAGCACAGATGGGGATTATCTCCTTCCCTTGTGAGATATCATGCGCACATAGCCCTTCCCTTGCTCTAGATTTATGAGATTTCTTAACAACTCTCCAAGCAAGCTCTGGTTGACCAGGAATTCTGACTAGCTTAAATTTGTAGACCAGCTTACCATGTGGTCCTACTTCTTGCTTAAACTCCACCACCACATAGAGTCCATCATAAACATAAGTCTTGCATCTACCTTCTGACACATCGGAAGACCTTGTCTCACCACGAATAACCCTTACTGAGTTCTTGACAAGTTTGCTATTTGCCAGAGCAAGATTTCCCCTTTCAAGCTTCTGATCTTGTGGTTGCTTACCTTTCTGCATAACATTTCCTCCCTGACCCATGTAAATCAACACATCTGAGTTCTCCAAGTCATCGTCATAGCCCCCGGATGCTATAACACAAGTAGCAATGACCTTTTCACCTTGTTTTACATAATCAATACCACCCTGACTTGGTCGATGAAGGCCAACGATATTAAGCTCCACAAAATACTGAAATTCGTCACCAACTTCAACACCTGGAACAGGTCCAATGATCTGTTTGCCTGTATTAACGTATTTCCCTTTCTCTTTGAGAATCTTTGCAGCTTGGAGATCCACCCTTCTACGAGTCCTTCCTTCTCCAAGTAATTTTGATTCTTCCTCCTGTAAAAGCTTTCGACAGAGGACTTGGAATAAACGTAACGTCTCCCTTACTTTGCTCCGAGTAATAATTGCATCATTACTACTTGGACAAGGAGTAGGAAGACTCACATCATAATTGTATGATTTCTGAGCAAGGTGTTGTCGATGATGCTGTAAAGAGTCTTCATTATTCCAACTAGCCACCTGGCTGGTACCTTGATAAGCCCTTTTTGTGGAACAAGAATTCTTTTTGGTACATATTTTGATGGAGCTCTCTATATCATTCTTATTTGCTACTAAGGCAGAGCTAGCTCTGGGTAGCAACTTCATGCACTCCTCCCCACTAAGAGGTGGAGCATTTCTTCCACAAAATGGAGGGAAGTCTCTCACAACAGTGACTCCTCTCGAAGGGCAATGATTTCTTGCTGAAGCCTTCTCCAAACTACTCTCACCAGAATGGGATTTCACACTTCTTGGAACAACCTCTTCTTTGGAAGTTGCAAAATTATCCTCAGATGAATCTTTTTGCAAACCAGACAATTCTTGGGTTCCTGACTCAGAAATTACTGGCACTTGTGTGTGCTCTTTTGGTCTAGCAGTAGACAACCAACCACACCCAGGTGGAAAATCCCGAATAGCTAAAACTTTATGCTGCTTATATCTAAGTGTAGGTGCAAAGTGCCCAGTTTCAGCTGGCACCTTTTCCATCCTTCCATCCGAATGACCACCGCTTGTCACTATTGATATTTCCTTATGCAGCATATTATGAGAAACCCCCATTTCAACTCCTGTAAAAACTGAGCAAAAAGTAGCCTAAAAGATCAACATAAGTAATATCAGATAGAAAATACCTAAAAGACTAAACAGTAGTCTATAACTCCCTGTTTCTAACCATGAATTAAAAAAAAAAGAAGGAAAAAGAAAGCAATTAAAATGAAAAACATGGTTATTAGGCTTTAGCTTAGCCTATGTCAACAAATAAAGTAAGGTGGCATAATTTCTATGTATAACCACAGTGCTTTCCTGTATAACTTCCATTTGTCATAACACTATCTTTTACTGACCATAATCAGCCTATTTTATGTGGCTGAAACTACTAATTCATTCAGATAAAAGTAAAAGACATAGTGAGAATCACCCTTTATGAATAAACCCATAATATTAAAATCATTAGGCAAAAACAACCTATTACCACTCCCAAAACCTTCCACGTGAAATGCTAAATTAAAGATAATTTCAATCGAATGATGGATCCCAAAGCACAAACATAATGGAAGGGTACAATTCATTTCCAGAACCCAATTCTTTCTAGTGAAATATCAAATGAATCAAACTAAATAGAACCCAAAATCACTTCACTCTGCTAATAATAGACACAAAAGAAGAATGAATGAAGTCCCTTTTGCAACACATAAAACCAGCAAAAACCTACATAAGTATCAACAATGTAGTACCAGATTGTCAAGACATTCATTGATTGATATATGAAAACGATTCAACAGCAACCAAACAAGAAAGAGAACACTAGAGCGATTCAAATTCATATTAAGATCAAACAGAAACTTTATACTGATTAATCATTTAGTTTTATAGTTCGTTACTAATATTCCCCTCTATTTTATACGCAACCAAACAGAAAATATAAAAGTTACCCGCAATAGAGGAAAGGTAGCAGAATGGTGATCTGGGAACTAAAAAGAAAAAACAGAATCAAGAAACAGAAAAGATGAAAAGAAAATAAAGAAATAAAGACTTCCACGTTTCTGGAAACTTGTAGAACCGAAATAAAGAAAAATTAAATACAAAAAAGACCCAAAATAATGGCTAAAATTCAAAAACGGAAAGCATAGAAAACCCAAGAAATCAATCAACCATCAAAGCCAATAAGAAAAATTAAGGGGGGAAAAGAAAGCGAAAGAATGATTACCAAACTTTAGAACCACCGACAGTGGCTCAGAACTGGAAAATGACGGCCCAAAGCTACGGCAGCAGCCGACCCCAAACACAGCACCAACGGCGTCGACCCCAAACCAATTGCGGAGAGTTATTAATTGAAAAGAGGGAGAACGTGAATAGGTGCGAAGTGGAAAACCATTGTCGCGAAGGTGAAATCTACGGATTTCAACTCGAAAGAGAGGGGGAATAAGGGTTGCAATTTTGAGAAGAGAAGGGAAAAGAATTTTGGTACTTAAAAAATGTTTTGGGTATTAGAAGGGGAGAGGCGGAGAGCTTCTGCGCGAGTAACATCGCCGCTACATAAGCCCGCCTGTTTTGTGAGAACTTAATCACTTTCCGTTAGAAAGTATAGGGGGCTAAATTCTCAATTCACGATATAACATTTGGACCAAAATGCAGTTCAGGATACACAGGATATAACGTTGTCTGTGTCAATTAGAGTGGATGCAATGTGTGTATAACAAGCGCTCTGATATGCTGAGTCAGAGTTAGACGTGGATAAGAGTTAGACGTGGATAACACGTGTGTGACAGAGTGGAATTTTCAATTTTTTAATAAAAAAATCAAAAAGTAATTTTTTTTCTATTTATTTGTTCAAAATTAGGGTTGAAAACTGACAATCTTGAGCTAGGATTTACGGTTCTTTTTCTTTTAAAACAAAATTGAAATTGGAAAACACAAAAAATTCAGATAATGTATTAAAATTCATTCAAAGACCTATACTCAGTATGTCTGCCAGAATCATCACCTATTGACAAAGCTTTAAAACAAATGAGTATCCATCTGAGCATGGAAAAGGTTATTTCAGAAATTATTTATATGTTAATTACTTTCACCAGGAATTGAAGACACCAGCATGATTCTCGGTAAAAGTATTCGGGAGGTCCCTCTATTATACAATTTGTGCATTTTGGTCCTTTTACTATTTTTTTCTACAAAATGATCTCTCTACTATTAGAAGTGTTCCCCTGTTTTCCCGCCATCACTAAGTAAGTTGTTAGTGACCCGTCAAAACTACTGATGTGGTGTTAATGCCATTAAGTATGCTGATGTGGTGCTCCCGTGTCATTGACAGGTGAAATAAAAAACCAAATTTCAATTAAAAAAAGTTAATTTTTCAAAATTTTATTTTAAAAAAAAATCTGATTTTTTTTTCACAAATATCAAATTCATTTCTCTCTCTCAATAAAAAATCAAACACTCACTTTTTCATGTACTCAATAAAGAAAAATGAAAAAGATCAAACAAAAACTTATTCCTAAAAAATAAAAATCAAACTCCATTTATTTTGTAAGATATAATTTTTCTCTTCCAAACCTTCTCTTTTCCATCTTTCTTCTTCCTCTGAACCTTTCCTTAAATCTCTCTATTTCTCCGCAATAAATACAAAACCAGTTTATTCATTGAAGTTACTACCCATCAAATGTTTTTCCACCAATCCCACCTCCGAATCCACCCTAGACCCAGATCGTACCCGACCCGTTTCATCCCTTAAGATAGCGATTGTTGGGTTTGGCAACTACGGTCAAATTCTTAGCTAAAACTCTGGTTTGTCATGGTCACAAGGTTTTAGCTTCTTCGAGATCTGATTATTCCCATATAGCTAAATTTTTTTTTTATTTATTTTTAATTAATCAGAAAATTTTATTTATATGGGTACATTCTAGAATCATTTTTAGCTCTTAGACGGAAAAACCCATTTGGTTTCCTGCCTCTCTTTTCTGTGTGTGATTTTTGTTGTGTTCTTTATCCATATCATCATAGCAGTTTGGTTGGAGATTGTGGTGGCTTTTTCATTTTTGTTTTTAATTATTTTTACAATTCATTTCTGTTAGGATTAGCTTGCTCTTGCCACTGATTTCATTTTTTTTTCCTTTTCCTCATAAATTATCATAATTTAATCATTGTTGTTGTTTATGTGGGTGTATCCTTTCTTTTAAACCAATAATGAGTAATGAGTCCTAGCAGCCTGTTTGTTTTGTTTAGAATTTTAAATAACATGGTCCTGTAATTTAGGCATAAGTGTAAGTTCTTGAAGAGAATTTATGGTTTTGATTAAATGGGTATTTAGGATTTTTGTTTAGGATCTGTATTTATGGTGTTTCAATGGCTCAATTTGGGTTGTCAAAGGGTGCTAGCCGGTGGTCTTCCGGCGGCAGCGAAGGTTGATAGCCTGGTGGCTGGTGGTGGAGTTAGGTAGTGCTAGGTTTTGAAGCAAGAACATTCATATTGTTCTTCCTTGTTCATGAAAAAGAGGGTGTTTGATCTTTTATTGGGAAGAAAAAAAGGTGTATTTAGTGTTTGTAAAAAAAATCATATTTCTTTTTTATATTTAAAAAAAATTTCAAAACTTAATTTTAAATTAACCTTTCATCTGATGTGTCATGACACGTTGGCAATACATGGGTGCCACATCAGTAAACAAGACGACGTTAACGTCACATCAGCAGTTTTGATGGGTCACTAACAACTTAGTGACGGCAGGGATCACAGGGGAACACTTCTACTAGTAGAGGGACCATTTTGTAGAAAAAAAATAGTAGAAGGACCAAAATGCACAAATCGTATAGTAGAGGGACTTCCCAAATACTTTTACCCAAGATTTTCTTATAAATTCAAGTTTGTTTATGGAGAAAAAATTACAGAAACCCAGCAATAAAATCAGCAGAAAAGCATAAAATGAAAAATAAAAAAAGCCCTTATAAACTCATCTCAAGAACAACATCTAACAAAAGATGAACCTTGTTAAAATTTCAAAATTTCCCACTTTCTTTCATTTTTACAACAACAAAAGAAGCACTCATTTTCCCTCATTGTCTCATCAACCAAATATAAAATAACCAACAGCCCCACCCTCACAGTCCACATGACATATATGTCTTCAAAATTTTTTGGAATTCTTACATAAGTGCTTATGCCTTCTTAAAACCATCCTCTAATCAGAAGTCCATTGCTTTGCAAGAAACAGCATCATAATCAAAATGGGTTTTATTTGAAATCTAGAGTTTGAGAGAATTAAGACTTGATTTGATAAATGCAAGATATTTGAGCTCTCTAAGCTGATACGAATCTAGTTGTGATAGATTCAAATCTACCCTTGAATTCCTCCAAAGATCAAACTTCAAACTCCAACTCTAAACATGATGAAATCGATAGTCTTCAACAAAACTCTCTTCTTCGTTCGCTGGCCTTAGCTAATTAATTAGACCTGCAATTAAAAACCTAAGATCACAAGATTCATAAACAACTAAGTAATCACTACCTAATTGTTTGTTAGGACTCTACAAGATTGAAGAAATCCTAAGTATGTTCAAACTAGAACAATGAAGCTAAATTCTATAGGTATAGAAACACTCAATTTGATTGAAAAACTTAACTTAGTCTTACAAGAGGGGGTCGAATCCCTTATATAAGGGTAAGGGTCGACCTAGATAGGAAAAATAAGGCCCTATGGGCGGCAAACATAAAATAAGGACAAGGAAAAGCTTAATCCAAGTCCAACTAGAAAAAATAAATAACAAGACATAATTAAACAAGGATTGGACTTAGTCAAACAAGGCCCAATCCTAATGTCATCTAAACATAAAGATAAGCTAATCTAAGATAAGAATTAAGCCCACACAAGGCTGAATTGACCTATGCAAGCCCAACTACACATCGATTGCAAGTAAGGTGATAATCTTGGAATTGATGGATGAATGCTTGCTCAAATCATCACCAAAACTCCTCAATTGCTCATCGATGGCCTTCATGTCTTCAAGATGAGTTCGAACAAGGCCCATAAGTGCATCCTTAAACCTTTTAGCTCTTGATCTTGTCATAGGACCCGATAGTAAGCTTAATGGATCAAATGGCATCTTCTTGGTGCTTGGAACAATCTCATCGATATCTCCATGGACTCCATGCATCTTCATGCTTCCTTGCAGCCCATTGTCATCTTCAAGTCCATGATCAACCTTGGGCACATCAACCCCTCCACCTTGAAGAAGATTTGTCCTCAAATCTGCATCATTATAAAAAAGAAACAAGTTAGCAACATTAAAAGAAGCACTCACATTACCATACTCACTAGGAAGATCTAGCTTGTAGGCATTATTGTTAATCCTCTACAACACTTGGAATGGACCATCTCCACGAGGTGAAAACTTGAATTTCCTCTTTTCAAGAAATCTTCCTTTCCTTAGATGCAACCACACCCAATCTCCAAGCTCAAAGATAACTTCTTGTCGACCCTTGTTAGCCATCTTCATGTAGTGTTGAGTTTCTTTTTAATATTTGCTCTAACCTTCTCATGAAGTTCTCTAACAAATTCAGTCTTCCTTTTGTCATCCATGTCGACTTGCACACTCAAAGGTAAGCTCATCAAATCCAAAGGAGTCAAAGCATTAAAACCATACACAATTTCAAAAGGTGAATAACCAGTAGTACCATATATGCTCCTATTGTATGCAAATTCTACATGCGGCAAACAATCATCACAAGTTCTTAAGTTCTTTTTAATTAAAGCTCTAAGCAAGGTAGACAAAGTTTTATTAACAACTTCAGTTTGTCCATCCGTTTGAGGATGACATGTTGAAAACATCAATTTAGTTCCTAGTTTACTCCATAAAGTTCTCCAAAAGTGACTAAGAACTTAGCATCTCTATTAGAAACAATGGTTCTAGGCATTTCATGTAATCTAACAATCTCTCTAAAGAACAAGTTAGCTACATTAAAAGCATCATCAGCCTTAGAACATGCAATAAAGTGTGCCATCTTAGAAAACCTATCAACCACAACAAAAACAGAATCTTTACCTCTCTTTGATCTAGGCAAACCTAACTCAAAATCCATGCTAATATGTGTCCAAGGTTCATGAGGTATAGGCAAAGGTGTATACAATCCATGAGGTTTAGATGTAGATTTAGCTTGCAAACAAACAATACAACTAGAAACATGCTTTCCTACATCATATCACATCTTAGGCCAAAATAAGTGTTCATGCAAGATCTCATATGTTCTATCAACACCAAAATGACCCATTAAACCCCCTTCATGCGATTCCCTCATAAGCACATCACGCAAAGAACAAGAAGGAATACGTAATTTAGATTCTTTAAACAAAAATCCATTATGCATATAATACTTTCTGAAATCAGATTTAGCATATGCTTTATAGATATCACCAAAGTAAGCATCCAAAGCAAACAAGTCTTTAATGTACTCAAATCATAGAAATTTAGATTCAAGTGTGGAAAGTAACACATACCTCCTTGACAATGCATCAGCCACAACATTCTCCTTAACTTTCTTATATCGCATCACATAAGGAAAACTCTCAATGGATTCCATCCAATTAGCATGTCGTTTATTCAACTTTTGTTGGCCTTTCAAGTGCTTCAAACTCTCATGATCAGTATGAATAACGAACACTTTAGGCCACAAATAGTGTTGCCAAGTTTGCAATGCTCTCACAAGAGCATACAACTCTTTATCATAGGTTGGATAGTTCAATGCAGCCCCATTCAATTTTTTCATTAAAATAAGCTACAGGCTTCCCTCCTTGCATTAGAACAGCTCCAATTCCTACACCTGATGCATCACATTCAATCTCAAAAGTAGAATTAAAGTTAGGTAAAACAAGCAAAGGATCATTATTAAGCTTAGCCTTTAATGTCTCAAATGCTTCTTGTTGTTCTGAACCCCATTTAAATGGTGCATTCTTCCTCATCACACTTGTTATAGGTGCTTCCAAGGTGCTAAAGTCCTTAACAAACCTCCTATAAGATCCAGCCAACCCATGGAATGATTTCATTTGACCAACATTGGTTGGAATTGGCCAATCTTTGATGGCATTATGTAGACACCCCTTTTGTCCGGTATCCTTTAGTTCAAATCAATTTACTTCTTATTTTGGTCATTTTGCATGTCCAGGGGCATTTTGGTCATGATTTAACTACTTCTTTTTCCCCCTTACTTCGATTCCTACTAACAGGGGCATTTTGGTCATTTTGCACATCCAAGGGCATTTTAGTCACTTCAAGTACATTTTAAGTTAGATTAGCTAATTGAGAAATCAAGAATCTTAGGAGGAGTACTTTTAGCATTTTTATGCATTTTAGGGCCTAGCTTCATTTAGTAGTGTGGCATTTTAGTTCTTAAATCATTTCATCTTTTAATTCACATAAGAAGCATTATGGTTACCTAACTAGGGTGGTTCATTTAGCAAGCCTATGTCTAATAAGTAGTAATTGTCAATTGACGAAAAAGAAAGGATAAAATGCTTTTGTTGGTTGCACTTTGCATATTTAGTATAGTCCATTTTTAAGATTACATTTGCATAATCTCTATAGGTTCCAATTAATAGCTGGGTTAAGCCTCATGCATTATTTTGATTTCATTTTCTTTGCATTGCATACATACATTTGATTGCACTCAAAAGATACAAAAAAGTTTTGGAAAGTCAAAGAAAAAAAAAGAGCAAAAGGGAATTTTATTACTGCTTTAGCTTATACATGAGGAATTGATACATTACTTGCTACAAGAAAAAGTACAAGTTTTACAAGGGGAACCAAACTGTCCTCTTGGATTGCATCTTATTGTCCTTTGCCTAAGGTCCCATGTCCTTGGAGTCTAAACCTTTTGTGGCGAGATTGAATTACCTGCAGAAAAAAAAAAAAAACTAGACACAAAATGCAGCAACCAATGCCAATTTATGCTTTATGCAGAGAGGAAATGTCTCCCCAGGATTCGAGGCACAAACACCATTTGTTGGTGAGTATGCCACAATGCAAAAGCTCAAAATCAGAATACAACACAATAAATCAGCAGGCATACGGCAGGAAATACAAGGACAGAAACCAGCAGGTGTCATCATGCAAAATAACAAGGGTGGTAGCAAGAATGGAAGGCACCAAAATAAGGCAGAGTTATATACCACAACAAACATGCAGGGGAAGGAAATACACAAGCCTGGGGAAATTTGTCTATAGGCTTTAGGGATTGAGAGGACCAAGATTGAATTCCAGGCCTCATCATCCCATCAAAGCCAGGGGAAGAAGAACGCATACAAGGGTCAAAACACTTATCAACAGCAAATACAAAGTCAAGGCAAACACAGAGTCAAGGCAAGTCAAGTGAATTTCAGGGGATCAAACGCAGCAACATAACATTACAAACATGGCAACAGAAAAATTAGGCATATCAAGCAAAAACAGGGTCAATTACCACTGTAATGAGGATCGCAAAAGCACAAGCAGCAGTAGGGAGAAGTAAAGTCCAAGTGAGAGCAAGCAAGGTAGATTACCAAGTGCAGCAAGAGAATTGAGCAAAGCAAGCTAGTGGATACATTATCAAATTCCAAATTCAGTCATCATAAAGGATACATTGCATAGCAGGGGCATCCAAGAACAAGTGAATGCACAGCAGTAATATAATCTGAATTTAAGCCAAAGAAATGCAGGACAGCAGGTGTTGCAAGTATGTACATCAAAAGTCAAAATTATCATATGGTAGTCAAGGTAGATGGGATCCTATAAGGTTCAATTGGAAGTCAACCAAGAATAAGCACTGTGAAGCACAAGATCAGTATAAAATTGACTCATGCTCAAGGGCATCAATCAACTCAACAGCACATAAAAAAAAAAAAAAACTCCATTACATTTTATCATAGCATTACTAGCAGACATAGAGGTCCATTTGTTGCATTACACAGTCATTTTCAGGAATCAAGGGCAACTCAATCACAAACAAGAAAGAAGAGAAAGTTACCTGGTTGCTCATTCCCTTTGCCAGCTCAAGCCACCTCACCTCCACACGTGCACATGAAACGAATTCAGTGAATGGACCTGGAGAAAAAAGACAAAAACAATTGGTTAGAGGAAAGGGATAAGGATGAAGAAACAGATTTTGGCTCCGGCTCTCTCGCCGGAAAAATTCTAGAATCCTCTCCTCACTAAAAAACAGAAAATTTCTCCCATTTTACCGCACACTTCACTCACCTGTCGCGAAGAAAATCATCAAGCCCTCTCCCTGGAGAACCATTTTCTTTTATTTTCTTCTTCTAAAAAAGCTCCCTTCACTTGAGCAAAAAAGGCTCCCCTTTCTTCTCCAAATATACGCACTGCACACTCTTGCTTCCCATATATCCATCAACAACCTCCACTCTCTCTCTTAAAAAAGCACTCCTTTTTCGATCAAAAATCTCCACCTCTGCAAAAATCCTAGACCTGCAAACAAGAAAAGATCTTCTCTATGCTCTAGAAATGGAAGCACGTTGAATATTTACCGAAAAATCTCTCCCATCCAAAGGATATGTACTCTCACCCACCCAGATTCAAAGATCCGAGATTGAACCCATAAAAAAAACCCATCTTTCACCTGAAAAGCGAGAAGCTTTTCCACGGGTTGAATCTTTTGCTTCACTCTTGAGCTCGTACCTCCTTACCCTTCAGAAATTCGCGACCTTTATAGGGTTTATTTGGAGATCTTGGGGAATTCGACGATAGGGGAGGCCAAACATGCGGTGGAAGATGAAGCAATGACATACGATCGCAGGTTGGTGAAAGCAAGGAGCAGCGGGTTAAGGATTTAGGGTTTTTTTTTGGTGTAACGTTGAAAGGAAAGGGAACGAGGAAGGAGAGGCTGAAAATTAGCTTAAAAGGGGATTCAGTTGCCAAAACGACGTCATCGTAGGTAAGGTTCTTTCAACTTTGTTCAATTAAGTCCACTTTATTTTAATTTGCTGCAATTTGAGTGTCATGTTTGCTGTTAAGGGTCTATTTGTTTCATATTTTGGTTAATTCTTGAAATTGATTATGTTAATTAGACGATGCATATATGCTTATATGTTTATGATGATGATTTGATGATTAAGGTAGAAATTTTACCAAGTTTGGCCTTTTAGTTTAGAATTTGGGTGACAAAATGTGATGGATTGGATTTGAGTTTGTTATTCATGCCCTAATATTTTTCATGGAGCCTTTTTGTATGAAAGGCTTAGGTTGTCAATTGCATATTAAAGTTAAGATTTTTCTTGGATTGATGAGGTGAATAAAGTAGTGATTTAGAATATAGTCTTGAATTTGGGGCTTTTATTTGATTATATTAATTTTGTTTTGTATTCTTGGGAGTTCATGTTGTAAATAGATGTGTTTGTTGGATGCCTATATGTTGGCCTTGTCATGTGATTAATTTAGCCTTAAATATGTTAGCTTGATGATTAATATGTAAATAGTGCTTTCCTTTT
>AWUE01012401.1:0-22094 GCA_001974825.2 Corchorus olitorius
ACATGTTCAAGTTCAATTTGTTTTGGGTCCTCGTGGCATTTTTGGGTGATAATCTGTATGCTTCCTAAATATTACTGATCACTTTCTTTAGTGTGTAGAAAGGTCTACATGAAGCCCAGTCCGGCCCATAAGATTATGTTTCCCTTTATTTTTAATTTGTTAATTGGCCCGATTTGGCCTTGGTTTGTAATAATCTAGTAATTTAGAGTAGTATTAAAGTAGAACTTAGCTGCATGCATATCATACTTATCTACCATTGATTATATCTGCTCGCATTTCATACCACCTTTAAATTCAGTTAATAATCGTAACCCCTCCGAAGAAGGGGCATTCAGTGAGTGGTCGAGTTTTCGGGGCCACTGAATGTCTCTGAGGATGAGACGGCTCTTCTCGGGATGCGTCGGGGCTCCGAGCATATATCCCGGGAAGTGCTTTCAAAAACTCGGGTTACGCGAGTTAGCTCTAATAATTGGACTTTGCATTCATCATTTGCATACATGCATTGATATAGATATAGAAAAGGACCAAAATCGAAAAAGAAAAATAAAAGAAGCAATAAAGGTGTTTTCAAAAGTTGTTTTTTCAAATCATGCTCTCTTATTTGATTTTTCAAAATTAAGAAATTAGCAAATCAAGAGATTTCAAGGTAAGCATTTTCAAAAAGAACTCTTTTTAAGTAAATTCCGAAAGAAGATTTTGGAAAATAAGGTAATTCCCAAAAGAAGATTTTGGAAATTAATAAAATTGGTCAAGTTTTCGGAAAAATCAAAAAATGGTAAAAGATTTTGTCACAGCATTTTCAAAATTTCTTTTTTTTGAAGAGAAAAGGATCAACAAGAGAGCAAACAATGAAAGATAATCGTGATAGAATTAATCGATAGTGTTCATTTATATTCTTCGAATTCTCGACATCGGTTTCAAAAAAATGGTTTTATTTTCTTTTTATAATCCTTTCTAATAATAATCAAGATTAGGATTAAAAGCAACCAACTTTTCTTTTTGACTCAGTAGATTTCGTTAGACTAGAGGTACCGTCACTTGACGGGCGACTCGGGGGGTGCTAATCCTTCCCCGAGCGTAATCGACTCCCGAACATAGATTTAGGTTGTAAGACCAGACCTTAGGTTTAGTGGGTCCATTGCCGAGCTTTGGACCTTACTTAGCTTAGGTAGCCTTTAGGTGACTAATCACAACTTAGAAAAAAGATTAGTGGCGACTTCTCCTTTCCAACGTCGTCTCGACAGGGTTCCCCGGACCTGAACGTTTCGACAGCTTGGTGACTCCGCTGGGGACTTAGAGAGTCAGGCCTCATTTAGTTTAACAAGTGTAGACACGTCTTTTGCCGGATTCAATTCTCCTAATTTTAGATTAAACCCAAACCTTTGTTGAACCTGGGTCCATTTGTTTATACCTTTGAAGGCCCGTTTCTTGACTCGATTACCAAGTGCACATGGTCAACTGTGGCATTTTTCTCTTAATAACACCTTGGGCCATTTTATTTCCTTCACTTGGTCCATTTTATTTTTCTTTACTTGGTCCATTTTATTTTCTTTACTTGGTCCATTTCTTTATTTCCATGGGGCAGGGTGCTTTGAACGTTGGGCTCCCTCATCGGCCCAATAAATATTGGCCTTGCATGTTTCATCTTTACTTATGGGTCAAATTGCTTCATTACAGTTGGGCCATTACCCAAACACCACTAATCCAAGTTAATTAAAACAAAAGGAAAAGAAATGGAGTTCATTAAATTCAATTCACTTTCTTTTTGTACAAATATTACACAATCAGAGCAAAGGCAAGACACGTAAATTCCCATTTTGAGATCCAAAGGTAACCTGCAGAAGGCAAAGGTGGAGTAGTTAGTGGAATGGTGAAACAAAAATGAAAGAAATTTGCAGGCAGGTTCTCAACAATTCAGGGTTTATCCCTAAAAGCAATATCCTGCAGGCTAGCACAGGGAAGTTAAGAATACAGCCCTAATAGCACCCATATGTTAAGCTGACTTCATCAAAGTTGCAAGATCATCAAAGCCAAAGCATGATAAAGATGCAGGTGCATTGAAAGTAAGCTAGTCAGGCACACAGGTGAGTAAAGCAGTGCCAAAATGTACCATGTACAGGCCTGCACAAGCAAGGCACGCTACCAACACATGCAGACAAAATTTACAGCAAATCACAAATAGAGGAAATTCCATGTAAGCCTTCCAACTCGACATACTCAAGAAATATACAAAAGGATAAGATCAGGTGCATTGCATTGCTCCCTTTATCATGCAAACATGAAATACAAGCCAAGAAATAGCCATTAGATTGGAGCAAACAAAGGTAAAAGACAGATGGCAGTATTAAGATGCAAGGTGCTAAAATGCAGTACAGTTCCACCACCACAATGCAGAATTGGGCAAACAAATCACAGGTAGCAACAAAACAATGGACTGCATGCTCAGAGGCCAACCCAACAGTACTACGATACCAACAACCATGAGCAAATAAACCAAAATGAAATCACATGCAAGAGGGATCACTCAACATTTAAGCAAGGACACCCTAGGAACCCATTTCAACCGTCAGATCAAAATGGGAATGAATCTCTAGCCTTCCCACCTCAAGATCAGCCACCATATAAAAACCCCCATCCCAAACATAAGGGGGGACACGAATTCCAAAGCATAAACCCTAGCCTTTCTTTTTTCATACAGATTCCAAAAAACCCTAGTTCTTTCTCTAGCAACCAAAAAAAACCCCAAAAAGAAAAAAAACTCAGTTTCTTTTCATTCCAAAAAACAACTCCCTGGTTCCTTTCTCGAGAAAATATCCCCACAACCAGATACAGCAACAAAAAAAAACAAAAAAAAGAGATTCTTTCAGTTAGTTCTACAAAAAAAAAACTTTTCCTTTCTTAAAAACGAGCCTTCCTTCCCTTTTGTTTCCCATCTCCGATTGTTGTCCAAAGTCCATGTTTCTGCAGAAAAGCAAAAAAAAGATGTTAGTTTCAGTTTGAGAAAGATGTTAGGTTAGATCCAAAAAAACGCAAAGGTCTATAGAGAGAAGAAGAGGAGAAGAGTTACATATCTGAACACGGGCTCGATTCAACGGTGGACTTAGGCGGATCTGGAGTTGGACATAGGTCCGGGTTGGGTGTGATTGAGGCATTTTCCGGCGTCGGTTGAAGGATCCGAGGCCAGATCCGAACTCAGCAAGGCCAGAGGAAGCTCCTAGCAAATTTTCAGCTTTATTGGACGGTCATCGAAGCCCCAGCACGGCGGCGCACGGAGGAGGAAAGGACTGAGCAATTTCCGGTTACAGGTAGCTTTGGTTTCGTTTTGGGTTTTAAAAAAAAAGCAATGCCTTTTAAATAATGGTGCTGCCTTTTAATATTTTGCTTCTCTTAGCTTCAAGTTTTACTCTTTGTTCTATATAGTCCTGCCATATTACTAAAGGTATACTGATAGTTTGGTTTTAGTGTAAATAGGTCCTACTTTAATTAGATCTTTGGCCCAAAAGCTTCTGTTTATTGATGTATTTTTTTAGTTTAAATTAAAATAGTTTAGTTTGTCAATGACTTAGTATTGGATAAAAGTTTGTTTGGAAAACGGATAAGCAATTGAGAATTAAAAAAGAGATATACTTCTGACTTCAGGACTCAAAGATTAAGCTAAAGATATTTTGGAGATTTGTAGTTTATAAATGGTTAATTAATAGTCTTAAACTTAGTTCGCTAAAAGCTAAAGTGATGAGAAATAGTATAAAGGCGCTTCATATTACAGTCAGATGTCAGGATGTGAGGATGGGTAACGTCTTGGTCGACAATGGATCCGCCCTGAATATTTTACCCCTCAAAATGCTGAAAAGGTTGCCAGTGGATGAAACCCGCATCCAAGCCAATCACTTAATCGTGAAGGCTTTGATGGCACCAGGAGGAGTGTCATAGGAGAGGTGGAGATAACTATTGAAGTGGGAGGAGCACCATTTCCCTTGATGTTCCAAGTGCTGGATATACAACACCCGCCCTACTCGTGCTTATTAGGAAGACCATGGATACACCAGGCGGGAGCTGTTCCGTTAACCCTGCATCAGGTGGTGAAGTTCCTTACCCCAGAAAAGTTTATAGAGGTAAAAGGGGAGGAAGATTTTGTAGTGGCAAGCACAGCTGGTTTTTCCTATGTCGAACCACCAGAGGGGTCGTATGAATGCTCCTTCAGGACCTTTGAGGTTGCCGAGGTCATCCCAAACACTATGATAGACTACTCTGTCATGAGTATCAAGTTCATGATGAGGAAGGGATTCGACGAAGGGAAAGGACTGGGAAGGGACTTGCACGGGATTACACAGGCTGTTGAAATACCTGTACATGAGGGCCCCTTTGGACTGGGATTCAAGCCGACGGCTAAAGACTGGGTAAAAGCTGAGGAGAGATTGAAAAAGAGAAAGCTGGCAAGGATGGGACATAGAGTAGAAGAAGAGAAGATCAAGTTCCCACCTTTGTTTGAAACTTTCAAGTCAGCTGGTTGGGTTAACAGTGACAGGTCAGAGGAAGAGCCAGAAATGGTGAAGAAGATGCAGGGTCTAGATGTCAATGCTGTCTCGGATGATTGTCAGGAGGAAAATGATTGCCCGTGGATCCGTGAGTTAGCCCCAGGAGAGGTTTTGAGCAACTGGGTAGAGTATGAGAGAACGGTCTTTGTTGATGACTCAGAGATGTAATTATCTTTAATCTTAAAACTAGTACCCCCAAAGAATGTCTATGACAATACTATGTTCGAATTTCTCTTTTCAAAATATCAAACTATCATGTGTTCACTTTTCTTTTAAGTTAATAAAATACATCGCCAAGTTTCATCCATACATCTTTTACCATATTTTCATTTTCATTTTTATTCATTCATTATTACTAGCTATATATATTCTTTTCTTTGGTATATATGTTTTTGCTGCTTTATTTCTCAGGCCGACTGACGATGAATGCAAAGACGCTCGTGACAAGCCAGGGTTCGACTTCGAGAAACCGGTTTTTGCCGACGAGCCCGACGATGAAGACATTGAGGACCAGGCCTTACCCCCAGACCTTTTGAGATTGGTAGAACAAGAGGAAAAACAGATATTGCCACATATGGAGCTTACAGAATCGATTAATTTGGGTATGGAGGAAGAACCCAGGGAAGTCAAAATCGACACTACTTTGTCAAAAAAAGAAAGACAAGAGTTGATAGATTTGTTGAGGGAATATGCCGATGTATTTGCATGGTCGTATCAAGATATGCCAGGTTTGGATCTAGAAGTGGCAGTGCACAGGTTACCCATCAGACCAGAATGTAAACCGGTTCAACAGAAGTTGAGGAGAATGAAGCCGGATATGCTGTTAAAGATTAAGGAAGAAGTTAATAAACAACTTGATGCAGGGTTCTTGGAAGAAGCAAAATACCCAGAGTGGCAAGCAAATATAGTCCCAGTACCGAAGAAGGATGGAAAAGTTAGAATGTGCGTGGACTATCGAGACTTGAATCGAGCTAGCCCAAAAGATAATTTTCCTCTGCCACATATTGATGTGCTAATAGATAACACTGCGGGCTTTTCACTATTCTCGTTTATGGATGGATTCTTAAGATATAATCAAATAAAGATGGCTCCAGAAGATCAGGAGAAGACTGTGTTTGTTATGGCCTGGGGAGTGTTCTGTTACAAGGTCATGCCATTTGGATTAAAGAATGCCAGGGTAACATATTAGAGGGCTATGGTGAATTTGTTTCATGACATGATGCATAAGGAGATTGAAGTATATGTGGATGATATGATTGCCAAAGCTCGATCAGTGAAGGAGCATATAGCGAATTTAAGAAAGCTTTTTGAAAGACTTCGAAAATTCCAGCTTAAGCTCAACCCGACAAAATGCACCTTTGGAGCAACGTCAGGGAAGTTACTTGGATTTGTGATCAGTGGAAAGTGAATTGAGGTAGATCCGGACAAAGTGAAGGCCCTTCAAAACTTACCCCCACCAAAGAACCAAAAAGAAGTTAGGGGATTTCTAGGTAGATTGAACTATATAGCTTGTTTCATCTCTCAATTAACAGCAAAGTGTGATCCGATTTTTAAATTGCTTAAGAAGAAAAATCCAGGAGAATGGGATGAAGATTGTCAGGCTGCTTTCGATAAGGTTAAAAAATATCTATCCAACCCACCAGTATTAGTACCACCAGTGAGAGACAGGCCAATAATCTTATAACTTACAGTGCGCGAGAATTCGATGGGATGTGTGCTGGCCCAACAAGATGAAACTGGAAAGAAGGAGCAGGCAATTTATTATTTAAGCAATAAGTTCACCGATTATGAAGCCAAATACTCGGACTTGGAGAAGATGTGTTATTCGCTTGCTTGGGCGGCTCATAGATTAAGGCAGTACATGCTCTATCACACCACTTGGCTGGTCTCCAAGTTGGACCCGATCAAGTACGTATTTGAGAAGCCTGAATTATCAGGAAGGATCGCTAGATGGCAGGTTTTGTTGTCCGAATATGACATAGTGTACGTGTCTCAGAAAGCCATTAAAGGTAGTGCTGTAGCAGAATTCTTGGCTGACCGAGCTAGCAGAGATTATGAACCGGTACATTTCGAGTTTCCAGATGAAGACTTGATGGTAATATGTCAAGTGGAAGAGGCGAAGGAAGAAGAGGATACATGGAAAATGTACTTTGATGGGGCAGCAAACCTGTAAGGGCAAGGGATAGGCGCAATATTAATATCCCCAGAAGGCGATTATCTCCCAGCTACAGCTCGTCTAGAATTTCCAGCCACAAATAATGTATCGGAATATGAAGCATGTATCTTGGGAATTCAAATGGCTTTGGATAAGGAAGTAAAAAAGATGGAGGTTTACGGTGATTCAGCCTTGGTAATTTACCAAATGAAGGGAGAATGGCAGACAAGAGATCCAAAGTTAGTCAAATATCGAGATCATATAGCAGGATTGACCAAGCTCTTTGAAAAGATCACGTTCCATCATGTACCTAGAGAGGATAATCAGCTGGCCGATGCACTAGCAACTCTCTCCTCCATGTTCAAGATAGGGACCAATACAGAAGTCCGACCAATCCAAATCCAGATGAGAAATTCTCCAGCATATGTAATGAGCATGGAAGATGAAGTAGATGGGAATCCATGGTATTTTGACATCCTCCAATACATCAAATACCTGAAGTATCCAGAACATGCCACAGAAAATGACAAGAGAGTGATTCGAAGGATGGCGATGGGTTATCTTTTAGAAGGAGACATCTTGTACAAGAAAAGTCGGGATCAAACATTGCTCAGATGTGTACACTCAGCAGAGGCCAGAAAAATCATGGAGGAAGTTCACGAAGGATCATGTGGGAGCCACGTCAGTGGACATAAGATGGCGAGACAGATCATGGGAGCAGGGTATTACTGGTTGACGTTGGAGACTGATTGTATCAAATATGTCAGGAAATGTCATAAGTGCAAGATTTATGTTGACCAGATCCATGTGCCTCCAAATCCTTTACATGTGATGATAGCCCCCTGACCATTCTCGATGTGGGGTATAGATGTGATTGGAGTTATTAATCCCAAAGCTTCGAATGGGCATAGGTTCATATTGGTCGCAATCGATTACTTTACGAAGTGGGTTGAAGCAGCTTCTTATGCAAGTTTTACCCAAGCAGTGGTTACCAAGTTCATTAAGAAAGAAATCATCTGCCGATATGGGTTGCCAGAAAGGATCATTACTGACAATGCATCCAACTTGAACCAAGGACTGGTAGAAGAGACGCGCAAACAGTTCAATATCGCGCATAGTAACTCCACTGCATATAGACCTAAGATGAATGGAGCGGTAGAAGCAGCCTGATCGGTCGTCAGCAATCATAAAAATAAAATCCCAACAAACTCCTAACTAAGTAGATAGGGTAAGTAGGGGTCGATCCCACAGAGAAGGGTGCTAGACTTTATCCGAAAATTTAGTCCTTAAAATCTCTCAAAAACAACACAGGAAGCAGAGGGTTAAGAATAATTAAGAAGAAAACAATTGTACTAGAAAACAAAGCAGAGTAAATTAAATCTAAGTCTATGGCAGATAAGAAAGAAAACAATAATTAAGGGTATACTTCTTCACCAATGGTAGAAAACAATCAAATTAATTATGGATCCTTGATTTAAAAGATAAATTCAATATTAAATTCTTGATGATAACTGGTCTAAGGAAAACCCTAACATGCTATTTAGATAAGATTAGCCGTCAAGCCTTAAATTACCCCCTTTTCCTCCTAACTAATCAATTAGCTGTCAAGCCTTAAAGATTTGCTAGGATTCAAAGCATTAAGATCAACTTTTATTAGTTCTTTCACACATTCTTAATAAATAAAACCATACAACAACCAGATAAATCTGATCACTGGCATGCAAACCCAATTAATCCGCCGTCAAGCGCGGCTAACTTGCTACACACAATCAAACATGGACGTCAATCCGCTATTTGATCTAGCCAACAATCTCTCAAATTACCTCTTTAGTGGCCACAATAAATCAATAAAAATCAAGATTGTAGAATTAAAACGGAGTTTAACATGCTATCTATCAAGAATAAAATACCAAATTATAAGAGCAGAAATCTCACCATATTTAACTGATTGAATTCACCAAAGGATCAGAAGTATTAAGAATTTAGCTACTCATGGATTCGGAAAAATCCATGAGCGGCATAAGAGTACTTACAAGACCTTGGAGGGGCGAAATCTCCTTGCAAAATAGCTAGGTATGCCGCACCTCCCTATTGCTAGAGAGGAAGGCGACACCCTTGCCTAAAAAACTAGAAGAAAACTAGAAGAAAAGATCTAAAACTAATTGGTGTGTGTGGGTATGTGTGGTATATGATTTGTGTTACAGGAGGTGGCTATTTATAGTGGAAATAACCCTAGAAATTTCAATCCTAACTTGGAAAGAGGTCTAAGTCAGTTTTGGGTCTAACTTAGACTCCAAGTTAGATTAAAAGTCATCCTAGAGTAGAATCCAAGTTAAAATAGGATCCTGAAAGAATCCTGAATTCGTGCAGTCACTTCGACGGCATTTTTGGGCTCGAAAACGGCAGAACTGGGTCTTGGACTTCAAAGGAAAGTTGTAGATCTCGGAGTTAGCTTTCCAACAAGTACTCATGGGCTTCAATCGGAGGTCTGAGCAGAAAGTTATGATTTTTCTACCAAAACTGTGCCTGAATCCTAATCCTGTCAGGATTAGAATCGGGAATCTACGGGATTTGGATATTTCCTTGGATATAAGAGTTATTAATTGGGATTTTAATTCCAATTAATGATTCATATGGGCTGAGTATTTTCCCATATAAAATATCCAAAAATAACAAAGCTTAAGGGCTTGTCCATGACTTGTCTTCAATTAAAGCTCCAATCTTCAATTCTTGCTCTTGAAATAAATCTTCAAAAATCTTCAAGTCTCCAAATTATCTTCAAATGGTCTTCAAACACGAACTTCGAATCTCCAAATCTATGCTCAAAATTGCTTTGCTAAAATCTGTGTAAAAAGTCATCAAAATAGCTCCAAAATAGTGAAAAATAACAATTTCTTATTTTCACATCACTTCAAGGCTCAAAACACAAAATATTATCAAAATAGCATGTATTTAAGCATAAATAGGTCCAAAAACATAGTAAAATAGCCATAAAAATAGGGTTGTTTTTGGCTCAATCACGGCCAATAAGAATATCAAGAAGATTGTAGGGAAAATGACCGAGACATACAAGGATTTGCATGAGAAGCTCCCTTTTGCTCTTCACGCTTATCGGACCTGTGTCAGGACCTCAACTGGGGCAACTCCATACTCATTGGTATTTGGAATGGAGGCAGTGGTACCCATCGAAGTAGAAATACCTTCCCTGCGGGTATATCGAGAAACTAAGTTAGAAGAGTCTGAATGGGTTCAAGAGAGATACGATCAGCTCAACTTGATCGATGAAAGAAGGCTAACAGCTTTGTGCCATGGTCAGATGTACCAAAAGAGGATGGAACGAGCATTCAACAAGAAAGTACGCCCTAGAGAGTTTAAAGTGGGAGATTTGGTACTGAAGAAGATTATACCAGAACAACGTGACCCAAGAGGCAAATGGGCACCGAATTGGGAAGGCCCATTCCTAGTAAAAGAAACATTCTCAGGTGGGGCGTTAATTTTACAAGAAATGGATGGACAAGAGTTCCCAAGGCCCATCAACTCTGATGCGGTCAAGAAATACTATGCTTAAAAAAAACAGCCTAAAAAGAAGGAGGTTGGAAAAAGAGAAATAAAATAAGGAGGGATCCAAGTTGAAAACCCGCAAAGGGCGGCTTGGGTCCATCGGGGGTCACTTGAGTTGAAAACCCGAAAAGGGCGGCTCAGGTGGAGGATGGGAAAGGAGGAACTTGAGTCGAAAACCCGAAAAGGGCGGCTTAGGTAAAAGATAGGAGGATGTGGTCTGCTGGCAACATTTCAAGAAAGTATCCTAAGGTCAAAAGGGTAAGGATCGGGTTCAGACTGAGTCGGGTAGGGCAGCATCAAAACCAATCTCAACGAACCTTTGGCAAACGTCACAAAATCGTCGTCAGAGTATTCATCGACATGAGGTTCTATCTCTTGAATACCTTCTTGTTAGTACTCAAATATATATGTATGTTAAATTCCTTGCTATATGAGATCTTCTCCTTTTTATTTGTACACAATTGTTAATTAATGAAATTTCGAAATTCTTAGTAATGTTTGTTTTACATCACTTTGGTCTTTCTTTCAAAATTTGTTAAAAACGTACATGGGAACGGTCGCTTTCAATTATTCAAGAAGGGTATTAGTAAAAGATACAAAAAAAAGTATAAAGTCATCATTTGAAAAAGGTTTAAGAGGAAAAGAGAGAATAGGGGCAAATGATTGATACCAATACAGGGGCAGAGTACTAAAAGAAGTTGAAATAGAGTAGTGGGCGAGGGTTCATAAGAGGAGGCCAGCAGGTCAAGAGTCTAAGAAATGTGCAGGGAAGACATGCAAGACCATGGAGTGGTTTGACAAAGAAAATAAAGATCAAACAATCAAAATCAACACATCATACATTTTTGCATCTTTGCATTGTCATGCATTACCATAGCATCAACATCATGCATCTTAACCGCATCCAAGAATACATTTGAGAACCTTGCAGGAAATATTTTCATGAACAGTAGAAGCTCTCATCTAGCATTCGGAAGACGATAGCCTCAAATTAGTCGGAAGACGACCTTGTTAGAAAGTATACTGGGAGACAGTTATCTAGAATTAGGTCCTCAGAAGACAATCAAAAGAAGACTTATCAGATTTAAATATCTAGAAGAGTGAATTGGAAGACAGTTTAAAGGATAAGCGGAAGACGGTCCTTTTAAGATTAAATTGGAAGACAGTTCAAAGGATGAGCAGAAGACGATCCTTTTTTATATATTTGAATTGGAAGACGATTCAAAGAAGTTGATTCGGAAGACGATTCCTCGAAGATTGAATTGGAAGATAATTCGAAGAAGTTGATCCGGAGACGATCCATTTCAAAGAAAAAGAAAAAGTAAATGTTGGCCCGATAGTGGGGGCGGGTGTCTACTTCTTTGCACACTTCCTAACTCTCAAAAAGTATGCAAACTACTTCTTTGCTCACTTGTTGATAGTTGGAAAGCGCACAAAGAGGGGTAGCTGTAGACACCCCTTTTGTCTAGTATCCTTTAGTTCAAATCAATTTACTTCTTATTTTGGTCATTTTGCATGTCCAGGGGCATTTTGGTCCTTTTGCATGTCCATGGGTATTTTGGTCATTTTTGCACATCCAGGGGCATTTTAGTCACTTCAAGTACATTTTAAGTTAGATTAGCTAATTGAGAAATCAAGAATCTTAGGAGCAGTACTTTTAGCATTTTTATGCATTTTAGGGCCTAGCTTCATTTAGTAGTGTGGCATTTTAGTTCTTAAATCAATTTCATCTTTTAATTCACATAAGAAGCATTATGGTTAACTAACTAGGGTGGTTCATTTAGCAAGCCTATGTCTAATTAGTAGTAATTGTCAATTGGCGAAAAAGAAAGGATAAAATGCTTTTGTTGGTTGCACTTTGCATATTTAGTATAGTCCATTTTTAAGATTACATTTGCATAATCCCTATAGGTTCCAATTAGTAGCTGGGTTAAGCCTCATGCATTATTTTGATTTTCTTTTCTTTGCATTGCATACATACATTTGATTGCACTCAAAGAATACAAAAAAGTTTGGAAAGTCAAAGAAAAAAACACCATTTGTTGGTGAGTATGCCACAATGCAAAAGCTCAAAATCGGAATACAAAACAACAAATCAGCAGGCATACGGCAGGAAATACAAGGACACAAACCAGCAGGTGTCATCATGAAAAATAGCAAGGGTGGTAGCAAGAATAGAAGGCACCAAAATAAGGAAGAGTTACATACCACAACAAACATGCATGGGAAGGAAATACACAAGTCTGGGGAGATTTATCTATAGGCTTTAGGGATTGAGAGGACCAAGATTGAATTCCAGGCCTCATCATCCCATCAAAGCCAGGGGAAGAAGAACGCATACAAGGGTCAAAACACTTATCAGCAGCAAATACAGAGTCAAGGCAAACACAGAGTCAAGGCAAGTCAAGTGAATTTCAGGGGATCAAACGCAGCAACACAACATTACAAACATGGCAACAGAAAAATTAGGCAGATCAAGCAAAAACAGGGTCAATTACCACTGTAATGAGGGTCGCAAAAGCATAAGCAGCAGCAGGGAGAAGTAAAGTCCAAGTGAGAGCAAGCAAGGTAGATTACCAAGTGTAGCAAGAGAATTGAGCAAAGCAAGCTAGTGGATACATTATCAAATTCCAAATTCAGTCATCATAAAGGATACATTGCATAGTAGGGACATCCAAGAACAAGTGAATACACAGCAGCAATATAATCTAAATTTAAGCCAAAGAAATGCAGGACAACAGGTGTTGCAATTATATACATCAAAAATCAAAATTATCATATGGTAAGTCAAGGTAGATGGGATCATATAAGGTTCAGTTGGAAGTCAACCAAGAATAAGCACTGTGAAGCACAACATCAGTATAAAATTGACTCATGATCAAGGGCATCAATCAACTCAACAGAACATAAAAAAAAAACTCCATTACATTTTATCATAGCATTAGTAGCAGACATAGAGGTCCATTTGTTGCATCACACAGTCATTTTCAGGAATCAAGGGCAACTCAATTACAAACAAGAAAGACGAGAAAGTTACCGGGTTGCTCATTCCCCTTGCCAGCTCAAGCCACCTCACCTCCACACGTGCACATGAAACAGATTCAGTGAATGGACCTGGAGAAAAAAGTCAAAAAAAATTGGTTAGAGGAAAGGGATAAGGATGAAGAAACATATTTTGGCTCTTGCTCTCTCGCCAGAAAAATTCTAGAATCCTCTCCTCACTAAAAAACATAAAATTTCTCCCATTTTACAGCACACTTCACTCACCCGTCGCGAAAAAAATCAGCAAGCCCTCTCCCTGGAGAACCATTTTCTTTTCTTTTCTTCTTTTAAAAAACTCCCTTCACTTGAGCAAAAAAGGCTCCCCTTTTTTCTCCAAATATATGCACTGCACACTCATGCTTCCCATATATCCATCAACAACCTCCACTCTCTCTCTAAAAAAAAACACTCCATTTTCGATCAAAAATCTCCACCTCTCCAAAAATCCTAGACCCGCAAACAAGAAAAGATCTTTTTTATGCTCTAGAAATGGAAGCACGTTGAATAGTTACCGAAAAATCTCTCCCATCCAAAGGATCTGCACTCTCACCCACCCAGATTCAAAGATTCGAGATTGAACCCATAAAAAAAACCCATCTTTCACCTGAAAAGCGAGAAGCTTTTCTACGGGTTGAATCTTTTGCTTCGCTCTCGAGCCCGTACCGCCTTACCCTTCAGAAATTCGCGGCCTTTATAGGGTTTATTTGGAGATCTTGGGGAATTCGACGATAGGGGAGGCCAAACATGCGGTGGAAGATGAAGCAGTGACATACGATCGGAGGTTGGTAAAAGCAAGAAGCGGGGGTTTAAGGATTTAGGGTTTTTTTGGTGCAACGTTGAAAGGAAAGAGAACGAGGAAGGAGAGGCTGAAAATTAGCTTAAAAGGGGACTCAGTTGGCCAAAACGACGCCGTTGTAGGTAAGGTTCTTTTAACTTTGTTCAATTAAGTCCACTTTATTTTAATTTGCTGCAATTTGAGTGTCATGTTTGCTGTTTAGGTCGATTAATGGTCTGTTTGTTTCATATTTTAGTTAATTCTTGAAATTGATTGTGTTAATTGGACGATGCATATATGCTTATATGTTTATGATGATGATTTGATGATTAAGGTAGAAAAATTACCAAGTTTGGCCTTTTAGTTTAGTATTTGGGTGACAAAATGTGATGGATTGGATTTGAGTTTGTTATTCATGCCCTAATATTTTTCATGGAGCCTTTTTGTATGAAAGGCTTAGGTTGTCAATTGCATATTGAAGTTGAGATTTTTCTTGGATTGATGAGGTGAATAAAGTAGTGATTTAGAATATAGTCTTGAATTTGGGGCTTTTATTTGATTATATTAATTTTGCTTTGTATTCTTGGGAGTTCATGTTGTAAATAGATGTGTTTGTTGGATGCCTATATGTTGGCCTTGTCATGTGATTAATTTAGCCTTAAATATGTTAGCTTGATGATTAATATGTAAATAGTGCTTTCCTTTGTTAATTAAGTATAGAAATTGGAATTTAGCCCAAAAGATTGAATTTTTTAATGGATGGTGTTTGTTCATGGTATTTTGATGTTGAAATCTTGATGTTCGAATTGGGAATAATTCAATTGGATTTTATAATTTCGAATTGAGTTGATTCGGATTTGGAAATTGGCGTTTCGATTTAAAGCTATAGTTTTTTTTTTCTTAAATCAAAGATGATCTAAGGATGACATGCTAGACACTTTGGGTCATTGATGATTTTTGGGAAGAAAATAATGCTTGGAATCAAGAACCCAATTTTCCAAATTTGAAAACAACTTGAAAGAAATTGGTGATCCTTTTTGAATGACCTTTAATTTGGGAATTAAGATTTGGAATTCAAGAAATAATGATTTCTTACAATTAGATTCATTGGTAGTGTAAGCATATCTCGTGGTCTATGTTTTCACATGTTCAAGTTCAATTTGTTTTGGGTCCTCATGGCATTTTTGGGTGATACTCTGTATGCTTCCTGAATATTACTGATCACTTTCTTTAGTGTGTAGAAAGGTCCCCATCAAGCCCAATCCGGCCCATAAGATTATGTTTCCCTTTGTTAATTTGTTAATTGGCCCGATTTGGCCTTGGTTTGTAATGATCTAGTAATTTAGAGTAGTATTAAAGTAGAACTTAGCTGCATGCATATCATACTTATCTGCCATTGATTATATCTGCTCGCATTTCATACCACCTTTAAATTCAGTTAATAATCGTAACCCCTCCGAAGAAGGGGCATTTAGTGAGTGGTCGAGTTTTCGGGGCCACTGAATGTCTCTAAGGATGAGACGGCTCTTCTCGGGATGCGTCGGGGCTCCGAGCATATATCCCGGGAAGTGCTTTCAAAAACTCGGTTACGCGAGTTAGCTCTAATAATTGGACTTTGCATTCATCATTTGCATACATGCATTGATATAGATACAGAAAAGGACCAAAATCGAAAAAAAAAAGAATAAAAGAAGCAATAAAGGTGTTTTCAAAAGTTGTTTTTTTTAAATCATGCTCTCTTATTTGATTTTTCAAAATTAAGAAATTAGCAAATCAAGAGATTTCAAGGTAAGCATTTTCTAAAAGAACCCTTTTTAAGTAAACTCCGAAAGAAGATTTTGGAAAATAAGGTAATTCCCAAAAGAAGATTTTGGAAATTAATAAAATTGGTCAAGTTTTCTGAAAAATCAAAAAATGGTAAAAGATTTTGTCACAACATTTTCAAAATTTCTTTTTTTAAGAGAAAAGGATCAACAAAAGAGCAAACAGTGAAAGAGAATCGTGATAGAATTAATTGACAGTGTTCGATTATATTCTTCGAATTGTCGACATCGGTTTCAAAAAAATGGTTTTATTTTCTTTTTATAACCCTTTCTAATAATAATCAAGATTAGGATTAAAAGCAACCAACTTTTCTTTTTGACCCAGTAGATCTAGTTAGACTGGAGATACCGTCACTTGACGGGCGACTCGGGGGTGCTAATCCTTCCTCAAGCGTAATCGACTCCCGAACCTAGATTTAGGTTGTAAGATTGGACCTTAGGTTTAGTGGGTCCATTGCCGAGTTTTGGACCTTACTTAGCTTAGGTAGCCTTTAGGTGACTAATCACACCTTAGAAAAAAAGATTAGTGGCGACTCCTCCTTTCCAACGTCGTCTCGACAGGGTTCCCCGGACCCGAACGTTTCGACACATTGATCTTCTCTTCATCAACTTCTATACCCTGCGCACTCATAACAAAACCAAAGAAAACAAGTCTATTTGTGCAAAAGGTGCACTTCTTAAGGTTAGCATACAACTTCTCAACCCTAAGTACATCCAATACACATCTCAAAGGCTCAACATGATCCTCTAGAGTGCGACTATACACAAGTATATCATCAAAGTAAGCAACAACAAACTTACCGATAAAAGCTCTTAAAACATGGTTCATTAGCCTCATAAAAGTACTGGGTGCATTAGTCAATCCAAAAGGCATAACTAACCATTCATACAATCCAAGCTTAGTTTTAAAGGCAGTTTTCCACTCATCACCCTCTTTCATGCGAATTTGATGGTACCCACTCTTAAGATCAATCTTAGAAAATAAACAAGCACCATGCAAATCATCTAGCATATCATCTAATCTATGAACAGGGTGACGATACTTAACTGTTATGTTGTTGATAGCTCGACAATCCACACACATTCTCCAAGTTCCATCCTTCTTTGGAACTAGCAACACAGGAACAACACATGGAGAAAGGCTTTCTCGTACATAACCCTTTTCAAGCAATTCTCTAATTTGTTTCTCCAACTCCTTAATCTCATCAGGATTAGTCCTATAGGCTGGCCTATTAGGAATTTATGCTCAATTTTCCTGATAAGTGGTAATCCACTAGGAATTTCCTCAGGAAACACATCTGCATAATTACTCAAAAGAGAAACAATATTGCTTGGAACATCTCCAGCCAAGTTGTTAGTACTTATAAGTGTATTTCGAAACAAAAGTAAGATCATACAAGAATTCTCATGCAAAGCACTTTTAATCTCACTCTTAGTAGCTAACATACACTCTTTAACAACTTTCTTTGAAATCCCTTTCTTTTCACCCAAAACAGATTTGTTTTCATCACAAACAACACTTAAACTAGGTTCGGGTTTACTCCTTTCTTTTATCCCTAAATTCAGCCTCTAATTTAGCAAATTCATCTCTCAATTTCAATTGAACTTTTAAAGCTTCTTGAGGTGATAAAGGAACTAAAGTAATAGGAACCTTACTGCACATAAAAGAGTACTTGTTTGTCTCACCATCATGATGCACATTGTTGTCATATTGCCAAGGCCTCCCAAGCAACACATGACAAGCTTGCATTGGTAGTACATCGCACAAAACATCCTCTTTGATCCTGCCAATGAAAGAGTAACCAAAACTTGTTTGTTAACCCTAATTTCTTCTCTATCATTGAACCAACCTAAGCTATAGGGTTTAGGATGTTTAGAAGTAGGTAGTCGTAACTCCTTCACCAAATAAACACTAGCTATGTTTGCACAACTCCCACCATCAATGATCACACTACTAGGTTTCCCATTCAAATAACATCTAGTGTGAAACAAATTCTCCCTTTAATTTTGAACATCCCCTTTCACATATGCACTTAAAGTTCTCCGAGCAACTAAACTCTTAAGTGGCACTAACTCATCACCATCATCAATTGCAGCCTCATCTTCCTCCCTTTCATCATCCTCATCCCTGTAGACACCCATTTTTGTCTTAGGACCATGAATTGAATCAATTTACTTCTTAATTGACCATTCGCACGCTCAAGGGCATTTTGGTCATTTTGCATATTCTGGGGCAGTTTGGTTATTTTTGCACATCTAGGGGTATTATGGTCATTTTTGCATATCTAGGGGCATTTTGGTCATTTTTGTATATTCTTGGGCAGTTTGGTTATTTTTGCACATCAAGGGGTATTATGGTCATTTTTGCACATCCAAGGGCATTTTGGTCATTTTTGCACATCTAGGGGCATTTTGGTCATTTTTGCATATTCTGGGGCAGTTTGGTTATTTTTGCACATCTAGGGGTATTATGGTCATTTTTGCGCATCTAGGGGCATTTTGGTCATTTTTGCCCATCCAGGGGCATTATGGTCATTTTTACACATTCTGGGGCAGTTTGGTCATTTTTGCATACTCTAGGTTCTCTTTGGTCATATTATTTATACTTTTAGTTTAGACTAGTTTTCACCTCCACGTGCGGTGCACGTGACCAATCGTGTTTAAATTAAAAGAAAATTAAAATAATAAGTGTAATTAATTATAAGTAAAACTATCAAAATCTGATCCGACCTCGATAACCCGTCCAACCTGACCGAACCCGATTTGACCAGAGAAATTAAAGGACCCGAACCTGTCTTATCAAGACCCGACAAACCTGTAACCTGAATGACCCGAGAAGTTAACCCAGATGACCCAAGAATATTATAAACTAAAATTATGTTTTATTCAATAAAGTACATATTGTTATAATTTTAACCATTTCAAATAAATTTAAGAATTAAACATTTAAAAATCCAAGGCTGACCCAATTGATCTGAGTCATAAACCCGATCTGAGTAAAACTATAAAAGTATATTAAAAAAATTCTAATATATATAAGTTTTTTTAATTAAAATAGTTAAATGGTAAAAATTAAATAGTTATAAGGATATAAGATTTAGTTAAATAAAAATAGAGTTTTTAATTGAGTAAAACTATAAAAGTCTAAACAATGGCATTTAAGAAATATATTCGAAAAATAAGGGTATAATAGGCGATTCAAAAGTTTTACAGGTGAACGTACTTTTTAATATAGTATAGATTAGCTAAACAAGCTATGAATTTTCTAGAGTCTAAGTCCATTTAGTACCATTGTATTTTTGACCAGTATATTTCTTAATCTGCAAATCAGGTTTAGTTAAATCAATTCAATTCATGTATCATTTGCATTGGCCATACTTACTTTTTTACCTTTAGTTATAGTGTTTGTATCAGTGTTTTTTTTTAGTTAAAGAGTAATTAGTAATTTAGGTTAAGTTTACTTTTAGACATAATCAAAAGAGAAGGCAATTTTATTTCATTAGGCATACTTTAAATACATAGTACATTAGAGCATTTGGATACATTTGCATGTTCACAAAACCCAAAAAAAAAATTGGAAAAATGAAAGATTACAAAAAAAGATAAGTTGGTTTACATTAATAGTCTAAGTACATTAGTTCACTTTTTGATAGAGTTCATTCCATGCTTTCCTCTTCCATTTAGCATAAGCTAGGTTGCACCCTTCTCGTCTTGCAATTTTCGGCGATTCTTCAATGAGGACCAGTCCTGCATATTAAGAGATAGAAGAAGCAATGCGAAAAGATGTTTCCCCAGGCTTGAAGCATAGACACCATTAATTGGTGATATGCGTTCTTTTCAAAAAATGCAATCAACAACAAACAAAGCAAGATAGCATGCAAGGACGATCAAACAAGCCATGTACCCGTGCGTTGAAGATCATTTGAAAGATCTCATTATGCAGGGCTGTACATGAGAGTGTGCAGGGGCTAATGCGGTGAAGATTGAGCCAATAGTGATGCATACAACAAACAAACATAACAAGTCAAAAAGCAGAGATTTGCACCAAAGAAAAAAAATAGCAAGTTGATGAGTGCAGATTTTGGGACATGAGGTTCAGGATTAATTCCTAGCCTCGGAGTGCTAATCTGCCATTCAAGAAACAATGTGAATGCAAGCTAATATCATTGCAGGTCTAAATGGCAAAATGGCTATCCGAGTCCATTACAAGCATAAAGAGCAAAGTATGATTTCAGTACAATCAATTCAAGGGAGGAAACAGAATCATGAGCAACAGACATCCACATTTAGCATACACCAAACATAAGAATGAAAGACCAAGCCAGTTGTGACAGTGCAAGGATATCAAGACAGAGGCATTAAAATGCAGAATGGCAATCCAAAGAAACAGTTGGTCACAGGAAAAAGGACCTCATGCAGAAACCTTTAAGTTAAGCACATCAACAGCGGAATGTAAGACATCAAACAAATGGCAAAGGGGAGAGCATATGACTAGCTTAGTGCAATGGATGGTCAGAATTATTGAACTAATATGCAGGGTTTAGTGCGAGCAGGATTTGGTCGTTTGAATGGAGAAGTAGCTCCAACAGAAAGCGGCAAATACTTGAACCAAGTAAGTATCAGTTTAAGGACCAATAGGATGGTGGAACAAAGCAGGATAATAAATCTGAAGATGGCATTGCAAATTATTTTCAAATAGGAGAAATGCAGCAACACATCAAGTGTCAATGCATCAAAGAATGTTCACAGAGGGCGAATGCATATAAGTCCATAGCAAAAGCAACACAGTATGAACAATCCACAATGCAGCAAGTATAAGAAGGCAAAACAGGCAATGGACCTATTGAACCCATACACAGGAGCAACAAAGCAATAATGCAGCAAGGCAGTGTAAATCATGAAATTCATTCATCAACAGCCACTGCACCAAAATTTACTGCATTTTTCACAACATCCACCAAAATATATATATATAAAAAAACAGAGCATAGGAACTACATGCATATTTTCTCAATGTGCTAACAGTCCAAACTAGTGTAAATTCATGCATTTACCTTTATGGCATTTTATCTAACCCTAAAGTTTTTAAATTTTACTAAAACAAAAAAAAAAAGAAAAAACTCAAGACAACATGAGTAATTCTTAAAGGTTATAGACAATTACAGAGAGAGAGTGCACAAATCGTCTAAGTGAGAGAAGATTCCAAACGGTGGCAGCTAGCTTGGTGATTGAACCCATCTCCCCTTTTCTCGGGAACCACCTGTGCAAAGCGACAAAAATGGTTACCAGATTAGGAGAGGGAAGGGGAAAGAATCCGTTGAGGAGAGAGGCTAGCTGGATCTTATCAACAACTAGTCCTCTCTCCCTCTCGCTGGATAAGAGGAAGGATCCAGAAAGAAAAAAAAGGGAGAACGAAACGAATACCAAACACAGAGAATCTAGACAACAAAAACCTCCCGACGCCCTAAAAAAAACGCTTCCATTCTCTCGACCCATCTCCTCCCACCTCACTTATCATACTACCAAAAAACCACACACAACCCAGAAAAACCAAAAAAATATAGATCCCTTGGCAAAGATTTTTTCTAAATCTCTCTGATTTCACCCTTTCTTTCCGAATAAAAGGAATCTCTATCAAATTTTTTGAAATTAAAAGCCTAGGGTTCATAGCACTACAACAAATTTGCCAATTAGTGACACAGGCATTAACGTCACAAAATATTGATTTTTCGTCACGTATGATATTTTGTGACGTTTTTTCTTGGCGTCACAGCATTCGTCACCTTTGCGCCGTCGCTAAAGGTATAAGGTGACGATTTATTAGTTTTGTCACAAAAATATCACTTTTACGTGACAAAAACACAAAACGTCACCTTATAATGAAGCTTATGTGACATTGTTAACGTCATAAAATGTTGTTTATATTGTCACAAAATAACCTGGAACGTCACCAAATCCACCAAATACGAGGTAAAGTTTCTATAAAGTTTCTATTCGTCACACTAATAAGTGACATATATTATCGTCACCAATCATTCAAAATTTATGTCATTGAATGTTAGTTAACACCGTTAAATGTACCTAAACGTTAAATCATTAGTGACGATAATAAAACCGTCACGGTATTGAGTGACGTTCCACAACAATATTACCATACGTCATAATATATATATATATATATATATATATATATATATATATAT
>AWUE01012402.1:0-25125 GCA_001974825.2 Corchorus olitorius
AATAAAGAATTTACAGAATTTGTGAAATTACAAAAAATTAAAAATAATTTAATAATTATACATTAAAGAAAATTAAGAAATGATGGAAAAGAAACAAAATTTTGATTGAGCTCTTTGCATTCCATTGATCTCCATTTCTCTCTCACCAAATTATCATAACACCTACAAGTGCAACAAAAAAATAGGAAAGATTAGCAAACAAATAACTCACAAGCAATGAATTAAATATAATGCATTAATAATAAACGAAGTTACTAACAATAAATTAAACTTTTCATAAGAAAAAAACCATGCTCATCTATATAAAAAAATAGAGAAGATACATATAAAGTTTGATGGAGAAGTGAGAGACAAAAACAAATCATCCTTAAGAAGTTTGAAGAAGCTAAAAAATATAATAAAGAGGATGGAAATAGTTAAGAAAAACATGAAGAGAAATGGATGAGAGGGTGTAGTTAGAAGAAGGGAAAATGGGATAGAAATGTGAGAGAGAGAGTGTGTGTGTGTGAAAAGTGAGAAGAGAAATTTGGAAATGAAGATGGTGGTTGTGAATTTGGTATTTAATGACAAGATTTGCTACGGATTTTTCTGTAGTAATTTCCGTTGGAACAATTTATTTTGGCGCAAAATATTTGAACTAGCGGGAATTCAAATTTTAATTTGACACGAAAATTAAATTCGTTGCAAAAATTTGTAGTAATTTCCGTTGCAAAAATTTATTTTGGCGCAAAATATTTAATCGAGCGGGAATTCAAATTTTGATTTGTTACGAAAACTAAATTCGTTGCAAAATTTTGTAATAATTTCCGTTGCAAAAATTTATTTTGGCGCAAAATTTTTGAGAGAGCGGGAATTCAAATTTTAATTTGCCACGAAAATTAATTTTGTGGCAAAATCTGTAGCAAATTATATGGTTAAAATAAAAAAATTTCAAAGCTTTGATATCCATGTCATAGAATTGCAACGGATTTTGCTTCCAAATGTTCCGTTGCATTATTTTTAAAGTTTTTACATATTTTATTTTCTTATAATAGGAAAATTCGTTGCAAACCGTTGCAAAGTCGTTGCAAATCCATTATAGCAATTTTCGTTGTTGCATTCCGTAGGAAATTCTGTGACAACTTTCTACGGCTTTTGATACGGCAAGATTGGTTGCAAATTGCAACAGATTTTCCAACAGAAAAAGCCAAGCTAATCGCATATAATTTTTTTTACCCTATATGCGTAGCAAAGTCCGTTGGAAAATGTTTTGTGGGTATTTTTGTTGCAAATTGCAACGGAATTTCCAACAATTTGCAACGAATGATCTCACGCCAGTTGGCGGGAAGTAGTTGCAACCAATTTTGCAACGAATAATCCGTTGGCCACTTTCGTCATGCGTTCCAACAAATTTTGCTACATTTTTCTTTTTTCTGTTGCTAACGGTAGGGATATCCGTTGGAAATTTGCAACAAATTTTTCTGTTGAAATATTTTTGTAGCTCGTTTGGTTCCTTATTATATAAGTTTATCTTTTTTCTACTTGTACATATTTCTTTATTAATGAATTTTTGAAGTTTTTAGTAAAATTTGTTTCCTGTTTGTATCACATTTTTATAAGTAAACATTGGCTTTCTTTTTTCAAAATTTATTAAAACAGACATGGGAATGGTCGCCTTCAATTATTCGAAAAGGAGGTATTAGTAAAAGATATATAGGTCATCATTTTGGGCAAAGATTTCAAAAGGAGTAAAGGCAAAGTGACGATAAGGGCATGGGGGCATGAGATCAAGAGAAATTAAGTTAAGGTGGTTTCGGGTCAAGAGATTAAATGGGGTCACAAGAAGGACAGGCACGACCAACGAATAATTGGATAAAGAAAATATATTCAGATTAAAGCATACACTTTTTGCATGGCACTTATCATTAGCATACGACATTGCATTATCATTCTAATCCGCATCAAAGCATACTTTCAAAGCAAATTTTCAGGAAATCTATCAAAGAACCCATAAAGTTCACGGCTCAAAAGGACTCGTATTTCTTCAAGGTGATTCGGTGAAGCAGGTTAATGCAGGGCATTATTTCTTCAAGATTGGATTCGAATTGGTGATCCCTTCGGAAAATAAGGACAGTGTGTCTACGTCTTTGCGCTTTTGCTGACTCTTGAAATTGCCCAAATGACCCTTTTGCACATTTCTCAATAATTAGCAAACGCACAAAGAGGGGCAGCTGTAGACACATTACTTTTAAGGTCTACATTATTTTAGGTTTTGTTTGGATTGGTCAAAGCCTCCCCTTAAAAATAATCAAGGCCCAAACCTTTGGAAAAAACCTTAATACATCATTGCCTTCTAATTTTAAAGCCAATTTTAAAAGCCTATTTCTTTTAAGGCCCATTTTCAATGTCTTAATTGTTTTTCAAGGGTCAGGTTCCTTTTGGGCTTTGGTACTTGAGATTTTTCTTTTTAGCCCATTGCCAAAGCCCTAATTCATTTATATCCTTTTTTAGATCGGTCCAAGTTTTTTTTCCTTCTTCTTCTTCTTGGGTCAAGTTTGTTTGGGCCTTAGGCATCTCCTAAATAGGCCTCGTTAAAATTGCTTTTTGGTTGAGCCGTGAATGGCCCACTTACTTTTCCTTTAGATTACTTCTTTACGGGCCAACTTGGTTTCTATCCTTTTACTAAAATAACCCATTTGTTGATAATCACTAAAATAGTAAAAAAAAGAAAGGATAAATAAAAGAAAACAACAATTTCATAGCTGTTTATACAGGTACATTAAGATACATGGACTCTTAAAAGAATAATTAAAATGCTTGATCTGTTGCTTCCACTAGTAAACTTCATAATAACCTGCAAAACAGAGATTCAAAGCACAGATTAGTCACCATTAAAGCTAAAATTGGGGTTAATGTGTTATTGAATGCATTTAAGGAGATAAACTCATCTTTTTTTGGACTTGGGGGACCAAGCTTGGATGGTCCCCCTTGCCACATCAGCATCCAGATTCCAGGGTACACCATGGGGGACAAAGCAGCAGAGATTTCATCCATTAAACACAAGAAGACAAGGTCAAAAAAAGGGATTAGCAGGCTAAATGAAAACTTGCCGACCAAGTCCACAAAATGCAGAAATTTGTCCCTAACAGCAATCCAGTACACAAAGGGGAAATGCAGCTTGACTCAAAAGACTTAACTCAGCCATCCAAGGAAAATACAAGACTGAAAATACTACAATCCAATGGCAAGAAAGACAGGAAAGTACCACTAGTAATGAAGAGGTGCAGTAGCAGAAAAAATACTGTGGAGAGTGTGTGCAGGTGAGGTCAGCACACTTACACACACTCTAAACACATGCACACACAAGCCTGGAACCAATAGGGATGCAACGAAATGCCACATGGACAGAGCAATAACAGGAAATTCCACCAAAGCATTTCCAAATAAGCAACACAGTGGGAATTGCAGCACATTTGCAAATATATGTAAAACCACGTCAGTTAATAGCAAGAGTGAGTACAGGGATCATATGCGATGGTATGCAGCCATTAAGTGACTCAACAAGCCAAATTGTCATCAGATTAGGTTCATGTGAGGATGAAGGACAGGTGGTAACATCAGAGACACAACATCAATACAATCTATGCTAGAGGAACCCCTTGATCAAGCAGTAGAAAATAAAAAGGAATCACACCCATTCATACTACTACTACATCAAAAAGTAACACACCAATAGTGAATATAAGCCATCAACCAACAGAAAACAAAAACCTATTTGATGCCTCAGCCCTTGGATAAAAAAGAAAGGCTACCCAACCCTTAGATAAAAAAAAAAAAAAGGGACCCCTTTAAAACCCTCATATTCTCCAACAGGAGAGAGGATACAGTTCTCAAAAAACCCTAGCCTTTTCTCACTTTCCTAAACACAAAAAAGATATAGAAAACCCCTAGCCTTTTCATACTTCCCCTGATATACAAACACACAGAACCCAAAAACAGAAACAAAAAAAAAGAACCTGAGTTTTTCTTGTCCCAGTAACCAAAAAACAACACCACATAGAACAAAATAAAAACTTCAACCTATAGAGTTTTCACAGTTCTTTAGCAGCAAACACCAAAAAAAAAATGAAAAAAGAAAAAGAAGAAGGGTTTACTGCTTACCCTTCCAGTTCCCCCTGTTCCACGCAGTAAGCTCCAGTACCTTCCCTTTTTTCTTTCGACGTCCCCTCAAACAAAAGACAAGCACTCATTAGATTTAGATTCAGGGGGGTTTGTTAGGTATAGACTTCATTTTGGAAAACCATTTAAAAGAAAAGGAAGAGAGGAACAAGAAGGGTAACATACCTGCGGATCAGAGGCATCAGACAGTGGATTTCTGAGAACGGAGAGGTGGAGATCCGGTTCGGTCAAGGGCTTTCGAGGTGTTTCAAGGCTGTATTTGCGATATTTGGGGCCAGATCTGGAAAGGAGAGACTCAGGAGAATCTTCTGACCGACTTCTAGCTCCATCGATGACGGTTTGGAGCTCCGTACGGCGGGAACGCGGTGGAAGCGATTTCCGGTGACACAGGCGGCAGCGGCTCTGAAATTAGGGTTAGGTAAGATTATAATTTGAGAAGTTAGGTTGGTATTTATAGATTATGATAAGTATCGGGTTATATTTTAATTACTAGCGTCTATTTGAGTTCTCATGCTATTTACTCCCTGAAATGTTGTTATTGGTGCTGATTTAGTTGTTTAACTTTGAATTGATTCATATCAGTCCCTGGTTTTAGATCAATCGAGTCCAAGAAGTATATCCGGGTTCACATAAAGACTAAGACTTTCCCCGTGTTCAATTAAGCCCCTGGCCCGTTTAATTCAATTTCAATCTATGTGATTTCGATTTATTTAAGTGAAATTAGTATTGTTAGCTACTAAATGAACTAAAAAAAAAAGGAAAAATACCTTTAGTTGAACGAATATTAGTAAACTAGTTTAGGATTAGTAATATGGAATGTTTAGGGACTAGCCTTTTGAATTTGATTTTTAAGCTAGGCATATTAATCAAGGTCAATAATTCTTTGAATAATGATGATTAAGTTTGAAGTATAATAAAATCCAATTTGGGCCTTCAAAATTGATTTTAGATATATATTTGTTGTTGGGCCTTATGGGCTTCTTTTGAATTTGGGTTTCTTTAGGTTTCTTTAGCATAAATACATACATGAACATAGTTACTTGGGTTATATTTATTTTGGGCTTTTTAAAATCCTGTTGGGCCTTGTTTATTTCATTTATATGGGATTGTTTTGTTTTGTGGAGTGGGCTTTTAATCGTTTGGGCTTTGTTATGATTAATTTGTCTATTTGGGCCTTAGCTTATCTTTTGGGCTTTGTATTTAATTAGAAATTTGACTTCATATATATGTGGGCTTGGTTGATGTTTGGGCTTAAGCTTTCATACCTTAATTCTAGTTTGGTTTTAATTAAATTAATTGGACTTAGGAAATAAAATAAGTCTCACATGCATCATATTTACATTATGCCTTGTTATATTATTATGTTATATCACTTGGGATTAATAAATATGATCCGATGATGGAACAATAATTGGGATTTAGACAATCTTTGTCGGTCTCAATTTATCCTTTCTAGGCTTGGAATTTCCGGCAGGGGGTCTTAGCCAGTATTAGTGGCGGGTGCCCAGATGGTGTTCCTCGTATAAATATTCGTTAAAAAACTGCATTTAACTGGAAAAACATGCATCATATGCATCCATGCATTTAAGAAATTAGAATATAGAATCATAGAGGAAATAATCAAAGGAAAAAGAAATGAAGAAATGAAGAAAGATGGTGTTTGGTAATTAAAAATAGAAAAAAATTAGAAGAAAAGGCAAAGAGTAAAATAAATAAATAAAAAGAGAGAGAAAAAAATTAAAGAGTAAAATGAAATTTGATAGTCAAAGAGTAAAAGGAAATTGGTAAATTTGGTTAATTAAAAGGAAATTTGGTAATTAAAGAGTAAAAGGAAATTGGTTAATTTGGTAATTAAAGAGTAAAATGAATTGGGTAATTAAAGAGTAAAAGGAAATTTGGTAATTAAAGAGTAAAAGGCATTGTTTTCAAAACCGGACCGGACCGGTTTAATCGGGAACCGCTGGTATGTCCGGTCCTTAAAGGGGTGGGAACCGCGGTTAGTCAACATGGTCAACAACCGGGCAAAAACCAGTTGGACCAGCGGTTGAACCGGGTTTTGACCGGATAAAACCGGTTTGATAGTTAAGAAAATTTGGAAAATTTTTTGAAGGTGGTGAGTTTTGAACCCACAACCTTGTGGGTAACAAAAAAAACACTTAAGCCACTGCACCAAATGCTTTTATGTGATATGTATATACCTTATATAATATTTAAAAAGTAAAATGCCAACAATTTCCGTAAAATGTACTTATCAAACCAGACCGGTGATTGAACCGGTCGGACCGGTCAAACCGTCGACCGGAACCATCACCGGTTCTAGTGCCGGCCCGGTTTTAAAAACCATGGTAAAAGGAAATTGGTTAATTTGGTAATTAAAGAGTAAAATGAATTTGGGTAATTAAAGAGTAAAAGGAAAATTGGGAAATTTGGTAATTAAAGAGTAAAATGAAAATTGGGAAATTTGGTTAATTAAAGAGTAAAAGGAAAGTTGGTTAATTAAAGGGTAAAAGGAAATTTGGTAATTAAAGAGTAAAATGGAATTGGGTAATTAAAGAGTAAAATGAAATTGGTTAATTAAAGAGTAAAAAGAAATTTGTTAGTAAAAGGAAATTTAGTAATTAAAGAGTAAAATGAAATTAGGTAATTGAACAGTAAAAGGAATGTTGTAAATTAAAGAGTAAAAGGGAATTCGGTAATTAAAGAATAAAATGAAATTGGACAATTAAAGAGTAAGAGAAAATTTGGTAATTAAAGAGTAAAATTTAGTAATTTGGTAAAAATGGAATTTGGAAATATGAAGTATGGTAAAGTAAAGAAAAAGAGAAAAAAATGAAATTAAAAAAAAAAGGATTAAGAAATGAAAATCGGTAAGTAAAAGGAGTAAAAATGGAATTTGGTAATATGAAATATGGTAAAGTAAAGAAAAAGAGGTAAAATGAAATTTTGGTAATTAAAAATGAAATTTGGTAATAAAAAAAAAGGAGTACAATTGAAAAAAAGATAAGGTATTTTAATGAAAAAACGATGGGTAAGAGATAATAAAAAAAACAAGGCATGGAAAATTTAAGAATATAGACAACCAACATTGGAAACCCATAATTATTTTTAGACTAGTCAGTGTCGTCATCTTGACGGGCGTTGTGGGGGTACTAACCCTTCCTCACACGTACCCGACTCCTGAACTTTAGAATCTAATTAGAATACCGTTTATTAGGTTTAGTGTTTCCTTTGCCAAGCTTAGGTTAATATTAGACTTAATAATCTGATAGGTGGCTAATCGCACCTAGGTTAAAAAAGATTAGTGGCGACTCTGAAATTAAGAAACAGTAAGTTTCCCCCTTTAAGTCGTTAAACGGTAGGGTTCGAGACCCCGGATTCGCACTTTGCGACAACTAGCAAAGTTCAAGTGTGGGGGAAATATGATCAGACCAAAATATGGCATATTGTTATGCTCATTTTCCTATGTTTTTAGGTCTATTTATGCTTGATTATGCTTGATTATATCTCATTTTGTTTATATTTGTGATTATAGGTCTTGAAGATAAGAAAAGTGGAAAAGCACTATTTTTCCTACTTTTTGGAGCTATTTTGATGAAATTATGACACAAATATTTACATGGGATTTTCGAGAAGATTTTCGAGATTTTATGTTCATGATTGAAGACTCTTTGAAGCTTAATTTCATGCTTGAAGAAGCCATGAAGATTATTGCTACAAGCTTCCAAGGTCAAAGGATCAAGAACATAAGTCAAGTGAAGAAGGGACGTGACTTGCTGATGGTTCCCCAGATGACCTGGGCGGCTAGGCTAATAACCTGGGCAATTAGGTATTTCATCTGGGCGCCCAGGGACAGTCGGGCCTGCCAAAACCAACGCGAGCCTGGTGCCTTCCTCTTAAAGCTACTCCAATTGATTTCGATTTCACTGACACTTTGGGAGAAAATTCATAACTTTCTCTACATAGGTCCAAATGAGATGATTCAAGATGCGTTGGAAAGCTATTCAAAGATTTACAACTTTTCTTTTATGTTTGAGTTTCAGTTTGGCCATTTTCAATGACGTAAATACCCCTAAAGTTTCTGCACAGAAGTTGGACGTGAAAAGCTCATAGATTTCGGCCCAGTTTGATTTATTTCGGTATGAAGAGTTAACCCAGACTTGAAGGACAAAATCTAACCCAATTTGGAGGAGATTTAATAAGTTTAAAAGTCCATTTCGTCCTAAGTTAATTAGCCCTAAGTTTCTAGTATAAATAGCTTACCTTTCTCTCATAATTAGGGGGGATCGATACTTGTTTTATTCCTTTATATATTGTTTTTAGGTTGCTTTTATATATTGTTTTCTTTAATTAATTATAGTTTGCTTTAGTTTTCTTAATTAACTACCATAGATTCAATTCTTCTTAATTATATCTTCAATCCTATTCTCTTTAGTATTTTTAGTATAATTGATTAGATAAGAAGTTAACCAAACCTTTCTCTGTGGGTTCAACCCCTACTTACCCTAACTATCTCAGTTGCTCGTCGTAAGCGGTATACGAGATTGAGACTTCAACGCGATAAGAAGTCACTGGCAGAATTTGTATTGTGTAAATGGATTTAGTTGATCAGATATAGAGGTAGATTACATATGATTATAAGTAATATTGGAAAAGATTTAAAGGATGTTTAGAGCTAATAATTATTTAAGGGGTTTTGGACAGAATGTCAATTTTCTGATACGGATGTGAAGGTTTTGATAAAAGACTATATTCTTATTCAAATTTGGAAATGGTTTGGAAGATTTCTAAGTTAAACGGAAAATATTGCTGGACTTAAGGGATCAAAATTTAATTGTTGAAGAATTTGATTGACTTAATTGGATAAATAGTAAACTCTGAGGTCCTAATTGATTTAAATTGAATTTTTAGAGAATCTTATAGATTTAAATTAGATCTTTTGAGGACTCAATTTGGATTGGACGATGATGGACGTACATGATCTAATTAGATGTTGTAAATTGGAACTTGATAGATTTAGTTGACCAAATGAGACATTAGCGGACTTCATAAATACTAAGTGATTTTTGATGGATCTAATCAATTTAATTTTTTGGAGGAGTCGATTAATTTAAATTGAATTATGGGTTGGAAATAAGTTGAATAATGAAGGATTTTTAATTTAAGTGTGAAGAAATTGTGGGTGAAGGATATCAAATTGAGCCGGTTTATATCAAAGGTTGATTATTTTATATCTAAGTTTTGAGTATTAAGTATTAGAGAATGAAACTTGCATGATTTAATCAATATGAAAATTGTTGGGAACTTGTTTTTGAAAATTAGAGATTTGGAAATGGCCTTAGAAACTACTAGTTGAGAAGTAATTTCTTTAACATGGTAAGTGGAACTAAAAGTGATGGAGTTTAAATGTTATGTGATGATTCAATCTAAGGAGGGTGGTGTGGTGCCAACATTAGGAATAGTTACTAAAGTAAAGTTATTAATTTACGTACGAAGTTTCGAATACGACATTTATTCTAAGGAGTGTCGCAACGTGCGGGTCCGGGGTCGAACCCTACCGTTTAATGACTTAATGGGAAACTACTGAAATCTAACTATGGAGTCGCCACTAATCTTTTTTAAGGTGTGATTAGCCACCTACCAAATTATTAGACCTAATGTTACTCGATGCTTGGCCAGGGTTACACTAAACCTAATTAGTCTACTAACCAGAATCTAAGGGTTCGGGAGTCGAGTGTGGGGAAGGATTAGCACCACCATGATGCCCGTCAAAAGATGGCACTGACTAGTCTAGACTTAACTGCGGGTTTCTATTATTGGTTGTCTCTATTCTTAAATCTTCATGCCCTATTAAAAGATTTTATTGACCTTTGATTAACACATTATCTTACACTTGATTACTCTTTTACTTCTTGATTACTGATTACCATTTTTTACTCTTTTTACTGATTACCGTTTTTACTCTTTTTACTGATTACTTTTTTCTCTTGCTGACTACTCTTACTAGTTTGCTGATTACTATTACCATTTTTACTCTTTACTTTTTGCTGATTGCTATTACCATTTTACTGTTTACTCTTTTACTGATTACTATTATTCTTTTTACTCTTTACTATTTGCTCATTACTATTACTATTTTACTGTTTACTCTTTTACTGATTACTATTACTCTTTTTACTCTTTACCCTTTGCTCATTACTATTACCATTTTATTGTTTACTCTTTTACTGATTACACTTTACTCTTTACTGACTATTATTACTCATTTACTGATGACTCTTTATTGATTACTATTACTCCTTTACTGATTACTCTTTACCATTTCTTAATTACTCTTAACTATTTACTGGCCACTATTACCCTTTTTACTGATTACTCTTTAATTACTCTGAAGTTTACTGATTACTCTTTACTCTAAACTGATTACCATTTTCATTTTACCTTTTATCCTTAGTTACTAAACACCATCTTACTCTTTAAATTAGATTACTAATTACTATTTTACCTTTTGAATTTGATTGTTAATTACTATTTTACCCTTTTGAATTTGATTACTAATTACCATTTACCATTTGAATTTGATTACTAGTTACCATTTTGCTCTTTACTGACTGACCCCATTTCCTTTTCTTTTTTTTTAGACATTTCTTTTATAATTCTTAGTTTATTGATACATTAAACTCTTAAATGCATGAATGCACATGATGCATGTTTTCCGGTTAAGTATAATTTACCAGGTGATTATACGAGAAACTCATCCGGACCCAAGCCCACACACTGGGAAGTGTCCTTCCGGAAGTTTCAAGCCCTGAAGGGAGTCTGTTTAATTAATCTCGCATTAACAATTCCATAGCATAGTAATAACAACATTTAAAAGTAAACATGCAAATGCTTTAACTATCATTTTTTGATTTTTGACAAAGTTATTAATAATTTCCCAACTAAATTATCAATTCAATTATGCAAATAGAATTTATGAAACCTTAAGCCCAATTTTTAATCAAACCCCAAAGCAAGCAAGCCCAAAGCAAAAATATCCAAAAGGAACCCAAACCTAAATGTATTAAGAGGCCCAACAACAAAACACCACCCCCACATGATATGAAAAGCCCAAATAATACCCAAACCTACATAATAGCCAAAAGGCCCAAATTCTAATTAAGACCCAATCCCAAATTCTAATTACTAGGTCATATATTATTCATCCAATTTCAATTACTACATCCTTAAACTTTGCTAATTAGCTTACTAGATTATTCAACAAAGTTAAACGTATTTTTCTAATATTTAATTGTTAATTAAATTGACTTAATATGACTTTAGCTAAACTATGAGCTCTAATTTTTTCCAACTTTTAGGAATTTATCAAGACTCAACATTAATCATCTAAAGACTTAATTTTTATTATCAAAGTTACCAAGATTCAAAATTTATTACCTAAAAATCCAATTTTTCTTGTTAAAATTATCAAAGACCAATATTTACCCCCTAAAGGTCTAAACTTGATTATCCAAATCATCAAGACTCTACCTTAATTTCCCCAAGACTCAATTTTATCACTAAAATTGCCAATATTCAACCTTTACTTCTTGAAGATCAATTTTAATCATCAAAGTCCAAACTCTAGGCTAAAGTTTTAATTTTTACTACCATGATTACATTTTTATTAGTCATACTTACTTAAACCTAATTATATGGGGCTAAAATGGATGAACAAACCCAATATTCCAAGATTAAAGCAATAAGTGAATCAGGCCCACATGCCAATAACAATAAAAAGAGAGCCCACATGCTAATAACAGTAAACAGAAAAATAAAACCCATGATTTGAACTAAAGTTAAAAGAGCAAGAGAAAATCTCACCCTCAAACACCTTTTTCCTTCCTCGACACCGACCTAACCCTAGCAACCAAACGGCGCTGCAACTCTCACTGATCTCCGTCGTTAACCAACCAAAACCCCTTTTTTGTTTGTTTTCTAAACCGAGCCCCGATTGAAGGCTTTCGGGAAAAAGAAAAGGAAAAGATAGCATTTTTGTAGAAAAAGAAAAGGCAAGAGAGAGAGACAAAGAGCTCAGAAACTACACGATCTAGATTGAATCTAGAATAGGTAAGCCTCTAATGGCTCTTTTCTGTAGCTTTTCTCTTGTTTTTGTTTTTAAGAACCCTAAAAATCCTTTTTTCCAAACCCTCCAAATACCTCTCCCTAAAACCTCAAAAACCGCCACTTTCTCTATCTAAAAATGGAGCATATAAAGCTCCTCAATCCCCTGTTATGACCGTTGATCTTGTTCTTTATCTAATGGCCTTAAACTTTTGGCTTGACTTCACCTATTTACCCTGCCTCTGCTATTTTAGGTTGTTACTGATGTATATGGTGAGTCAGCAGGGCAATTAGGTCCACCTTTGCTTTTGTTTGTCTGCTCTGCATTTTCCCTAACGATTTCTCACGTGAATTTCTCTCTGCAGGTACTTGTTGCTGAGTTGGCTCATTCTGCTGGCTACTCACATTGTCTTCTTCTCTGTAACCTGCTGATGTGGCCAAGTGGGACCCTCATGATGCCAATTATAAAGTGCCATGTTGGTAAGATCTTTCATCATGACTCTTTGACCCTCTGGTGAATTGATCTTTTCTGATTCTTTAATTCGAATTGATGTCTTGAAATTGCTCTTTGCTGGTGCATTTTGGTGTTACTGCCTTGCTTGTTGGAATACCGGGCTTGCAACCTTAAGCATGAAAATGTCCTGCACTTGCATTTGAAGTGGTAACTGAACATTACTTTATTTGTTGCCCTTATGCTTTTTGTCTATGGTAATGATATTCTACTTGTTGCTGGATGAGTGGGTCTGTCAATGATGTGTGGCCATTGAAAATGTTCTTATTAATGGGTATATTGTAACTCTCCCATGTGACTGTCTTGAGATCATGTATGCTGATGAATTCCCTATGTATAATGCTTTTACATGCTAGAGTTGGCTCTATGAGATTCTGCTTTTCCTAGAATTAATGGGGCACTTTGATCTGCCTTGCTTGCTTTGCTACTTTCATGACTTGAAATTTGCAACTTAAATCTTTGCTTTCTATGTCTCTTCACTTGATTTTGCTTAACAAAAATCTCACGTTAACCAACTCAATTTGTTTACCCCCCCCCCCCAATTGATTTCTTCGCGAGGAAATCTGACAAATGGCCTTGAACTCTTTTGTTGATGCGTTGTCAAATTGATTGAAAGTGCTCTGTTTTGAACTGTTTTGCTTAACTTGACCATGCTTAGCCTCATTTGTTGCTGAATTTTTTTGGTAATCTTGGAACTTTCAAATGCTAATTTTGGGTCCTTTGGTAGGGTTGATCTCGACATTCAAAAGGCCAAATTCCAATAAATTGCCTGACATCTGTAATAGGCTCGCCATGACATTGTCTGAACCAAGTTAACATCATGAGCTAAAATGACTTGATTCCTAGATGTTGGAAACATTGAAGATTGAGCTTCGGTGGAGCAATTTTCATGCCATAAGTGGCACTTTATTTCTTGCACCCATCCTTGTATAAGAGACACATAAGCAAACACATTTCCTTTTTCATGCATTTGGCAGGACATGGCACACGATGCCCATAGTAAAAATTCACCCAAATTAATAATGTAAAAAGCAATATTAATGGCCACGTGCCCAAGTTAAAGTAGGAAGAAGAAAAATGAGTGCATGGGCACCAATTTGTAAATTCTATGATAATCAAGATGGCAATACAAATTGGGCCGAAAGATGACCCAACATGAGCTCATGTTAAAACAAAAGGACTCACATTAGAGCAAGGAAATGGGCCTTTAAAAATGTACAAGGATACTAATTATTTTTTGGCTAAATAGAAAGAGATGGACTAGGGTTTTAAAAATGTACAAGGTTTGGACTCAATTTAAATTGGAAGAAAGACTTGACTAAAGGAGAATAAAATGGGAATTTATTTAAACAATACCAAAGAAAATGGAAGCAAAAAAGATGTGTCTACAAGGAGGGTAGAAGTAATTAATATTAATATTTATTATTTATCAGAAAAAGAAGTGAGTGCTCATCAGTAGGAAAAAAAAGTTTCGGGACATGGATAAGATTTAGATGGAGCAATGTAGAAGTAAGGGGGGAGTAATTACCAAATTTAATAAGTACTCCATTGAAAGAAAGGAAACCTTTGTGGTTTGCATGTCAAAGAAATTCTTAGGAGACAAATTCTTGCCAAATTAGAAACATGTCATGCTTGTCTCCCACTAAAAATTACACGCAAAGCTCATTTTCTTCTCTATCTTCTGCCACTTCTTCACCCAAAATTTGGTTTAGCTGACTTTTACTCTTTATTTCTCCCTCTTATTCCTCATCACTAGCTTAACTAAGAGCTTGAACCCTTCTCCCCCTCTAGGCTGAATCCCCCTTGATCTTTTGGTAAAGTTGACATGCAAAGCCACCAATATGAAGTCTGAAAGTCGTAGAATTAAACCCCTAAATTTATTTGGAGATTTGGTCATAAGTTGACAAGGATTCAAGGTGGAAGTTACCAAGGATTTAAAGCATCCAAAAGAGGTCAATGGAGAAATATTAGTTGGTGGTGATGATTTTGTTAAGTGGAGAGAAAAACCAAGGATATTAGAAGTGGATTTTTGCAATCTCTTGGTAAGTAAGTTCTTGCTTTTGCTAAAATTTATATTTATAGAATAGATTTATGTCTTAAATAAGTTGAAACAATAAATATGGAAAATTTTGAGGTTGAAAAGCAATTGGTTCAGTTTGACAAGTAAAAGGAGTATATGCATAATCAAAATTATGTTTTAAAGTTTTAATCATGTATGTTCTTATTTATTGCATTTTGAGATATCACATGATATTTAGAATTTATGAAATTTTACAGGGCTTATAGAACGTTGAATTTAGAACAAAAATTGTGAAATTATGTTTTTGCTAATTTCGCTTGGATTTGAAGATATTAGATTTTGAAGTTAATGTTGCTGAATTAAGATTCAAAACTGGAAAACTGAATTTGAGGTCGAATTCGATATGTCTATGGTGAGAATTTGATAGGGGTTCTGATTGAGCCAAAAACAACCCTATTTTTATGATCATTTTCCTATGATTTTTGGTGTTTATATATGTATTTTAACCTTATTTTATAAGTATTTGTGTTTTTAGGTCTTGAAGACAAGAAAAGTGGAAACTTATTGTTTTTCAATCTTTTTGGAGCTATTTTGATGACTTTTTACTCAAATATGGAAGAAGCAATTTTGAGTATGGATTTGGAGATTCGAAGTTCGTGTTTGAAGACTATAGAAGAATTATCTCAAAAAGGAAGAATTGAAGATTTGAGTTTAAATTGCGAAGGATTGAAGACAAGCCATGAATAAAGCCGGAAGCTAAGGAATTTTGGATATTTTATATGGGAAAATACTCAACCCATATAAGCCCATAATGGAGTTAAAATCCCAATTAATGCCGCCTATATCCAAGGAGATATCCAATTCCCGCTTATTGCCGCTTCTAGTCCTAACAGGATTAGGATTCATCGCAGTCTCGGTAGAAAAATCATAACATTCTTCTCAGACCTCCGTTTTAGACCCATGAGTACTCGTTGGAAAGCTAACTCCGAGATCTACAACTGTCCCTTGAAGTCCAAAACCCAGTTCTGCCATCTTCAAGCCCAAAATCGCCGTCGAAGCCCCTTCACGAATCCAGAATTTTTAGGATCCTATTTTGACTAGGATTTCGGTTCTAGGAAGACTTTTAAGTTAACGCGGAGTCTAAGTTAGCCTCTAAACCGTCCTAGACATCTTTCCTCCTTAGAATTGGATTTCCTAGGGTTATTTCCACTATAAATAGCCACACCCTGTAACACAAATCACATACTTTCACATACCAATTAGTTTTAGATCTATTCTTCTAGTTTTCCTCTAGTTTTTTAGGCAAGGGTGCCGTCACCCTCTCTAGCCATAGGGAGGTGCGGCATACCTAGGTTATTTTGCAAAGAGATTTCGCCCCCTCCAAGGTCTTGTAAGTTTTATTAAGCCTCTCATGGATTTAGGAAAATCCATGAGTAGCTAAATTCTTAATACTTCTGATCCTTTGGTGAATTCAATCAATTAAATATGGTGAGAATTCTGTTCTTATAATTTGGTATTTTATTTTTGATAAATAGCATGTTAAACTCTATTTTATTTCATGATCCTGATTTTTATTGATTTACGCGGCCGATAAAGAGATAATTTGAGAGATCTATTGCTAAGTCAGACGGAATTGTTAATGCATGAGTCTGATTGTTTGGTAGCGAATTGTTGACGATTAACGTCGCTTCAATGAGTTTTGCATACCAGTGATCAGATTTATCTGGTTGTTGTATGATTTTACTTGTTAAGCATGTGTGAAAGAACTAATTAAATAGTTGATCTTAATGCTTTGTTTCTTGGTAAATCTTTAAATCTTAACGGGTAATTGATTTGTTAAGCGATAAAAGGGCTAATTTAAGTCTTAACGGGTAATCTTATCTAAATAGCATGTTAGGGTTTTCCCTAGGTCAGTTATCATCAAGGATTTAATATTGAATTCATCTTTTAAATCAAGGACCCATAATTAATTTGATTATTTTCTACCATTGGAGAAGAAGTATGCTTTTTAATTATTGTTTTCTTTCTTAATTGCTATAGATTTAGATTTAATTTACTTTGCTTTGTTTTCTAGTTTAATTGCTTTCTTTTTAATTGTTATTTTCAATCCCTTGTTTTTACGCATTGCTTTTGAGAGATTTTAAGGATTGTATTTTAGGATAAGGTCTATCGTCCTTCTCTGTGGGATCGACCCCTGCTTACCCTATCTACTTAGTTAGGATTTTGTGGGATTTATTTTTATGATTGCTGACGACCGATCATAAATTTTGGCGTCATTGCCGGGGAAGGAAAACTTTCTCCTGGTTTTTGTCGGGGAAGTAAGGAATAGACTCATCTGAAAGACGAATCCTGGAAATTTTCTCTTAATCTCTGCGTTTTTTATCTAAAAAAAATTTGTTTTTCTTTTATTTTTCTTTTCTGCGTTTCATCTTAAAAAAAGATTTTTTTTTGTTTTTGCGTTTTTAATTTTTTTGTTTTGTGTTTTTGGAAAAAAAAAAGAGAGTTTTTACATTTTCTGAAAAAAAAAATTGTTTCTGCGTTTTCAGAAAGAAAAAAAAATATATTTTCTTTATTTTCCTATCTTTAATTTTTAATTTTTTGTTTAAGAACTTTTACTACTAATTTTCTTTTGAGTTTTTCTAGGAAATTACATGCCAAACACAAGAAGTAGTGCTATAGAAGACTTTGAATTTGATCCAGAGGCAGAAAGAACACTATTTTCGCTAAGGAAGGAGAAATCAAATCAACAACAAGAAGAGGAGTCATCCAATTCAAGTTCTCAATCTAATTCTCCTAGATCTGCTTCAACATCGTCACAAGACATGGCAAACGAAGAAGGTCCTAAAACCCTGAGAGAGCTTTCTGCACCAAACGTCAATGCACAACGCTTAGCAATTCGATACCCAGATACGACTGGAAACTTTGAGATCAAATCTGGATTTATTCAGATTTTACCCAAATTTCATGGTCTGCCTGGAAAAGATCCTTACCGTCATCTAACGATTTCCAGATTGTCTGTGCGTCAACAAGTATTCAAGGTATCACTGAAGACCAATTCAAGCTAAGAACTTTTCCGTTCACTCTTGTGGATCGTGCAAAAGATTGGTTGTACCTCTTACCAACTGGTTCAATCACATCTTGGACGAGTCTTAAGAAATTGTTCTTGGAAAAGTACTTTCCTGCTCATAAAGTATCAAGTATAAGGAAGGAGATTTGCGGAATTAAGCAACGCCATGGAGAAACAATGCATGAATATTGGGAACGTTTCAAGACACTATGTGCGAGCTGCCCCAATCATCAAATCATTGAACAGTTGTTGATCCAATACTTCTACGAAGGAATACTACCGTTTGACAGATCTTCCATAGATTCTGCAAGTGGAGGAGCTTTCATAGACAAAACTCCTACCGATGCTTGGACTTTAGTGGAGAACATGGCTGCCAACACTCAACAATTTGGATCTCGAGAAGATTATTCAAGAGAAGGCAATACCATAAGAATCAATGAAGTCTCTACCCATTCTACCTCACTGGAGCAACAACTTCAAAAAATAAATCAACAAGTCGCTGCACTCACTGATATATTCAATGCGAATTTTTCAAGTGTGCCTAAGAGTTGTGGTATTTGTAAACAAGGACACTACACTGATAAGTGCCCTTCTTTGGAACACACCGCGCAAGAAGTCAATGATGTTGGAATGCAAGGAGCATATCAAAGGAAGCCTGAACCTTATTGGAGAGCCGAGCAACCAAGTCAACAATATGGGAACCAAGGTAACTATCGAGGAAGGCCAATGAATTATCAAAGGCCTAATTTTCAACAATCTTCACAAGCTGCTGAGATGCAATTGATGAAAGAAGCTATAGAGATGATGAGGAAACAAATCAGTCAATTGGCTAGTTACATGAGTGAACTCAAGACGCAAGGTCAACAAAGGATCCCATCTCAACCCAAGGTACCTCCTAAGGAGAATGTAAGTGCAATTACTTTAAGGAGTGAAAAAGAGTTGGAAAACCCCTATCTAACCCATGCCGCACAAGATGAAGGAGAGCCGAGCTACATCAAAGAAGAATTGCAAGTGCCTGACAAAGAAATCAAGATTGAAGATGAACCCAGAAAAGATGACGCAACCACCATGGAAAAAGCCAAGGAGACCGTCGCCGACAAGAAGGATTCCAAGGTACATGCCACTACACATTTTCCATCAAGATTGAAGAAGTCAAAGAAAGAAGATGATGATCAAGATATTTTGGAGATACTTCGAAAAGTTGAGGTCAACATCCCACTTCTAACCGGCCATATTCGGCCAGTGCCGCGCCACTACCAAGCCACAACCGGCCATCCACCGAGCCATCTCAAGTTTTTACCAAGTTAGGACCGGCCATCACCGTGCCATTACCGACCAAATGCTTTGCAAGTCATGCCAACACCAAGCCACCACCGGCCATTCATTCTGAGTACCCACCTTTGATGATTTCAAGTCTTGATAAAATTCAACTTGAAATTCTCAAAGCCATCAATGATACTCTCAAGATCATTATGGATTTGTTGAAGGAATATATCCATAGTTCCTTCACCCTTGAAGAATAATTTCTTTAAGGCAATCTAGCCAAAGACCTTAAAGAAAGGCACTTATTGGTAGGCAACCCAATGATTTTGCATGAAAGAACCAAAGGAAAGCAAATGGAGTTTAATTTGGACAATTGCAAGCTGAATTCGAAAGGAGTCAAGTTTCAGAAGCCATGATTCATGGAGCTTATGCCTACAAACAGAGAAGCTTTCTTTAACTCTATCTTTTTAATTTTCCTTGCATTATTTTGTCTTGATTGATTTTGCTTTGATTGCTTGCCTATTCTTTGATGTGAATTAGTTGTTTGTGTTAGTTTTTATTTCATGCATTTAACTAACCACACTTTTTACACCTGCTCATGTGTTTTCACATTGAGGACAATGTGTCTTTTAAGTGTGGGGGAGAGAATCTAGTCTAATAGGGAGTCTACATGCATTAAATGATCATAATCTTAATCAGAGCCATTTTTAAAGCATCCTTAAAAATTCGAAAACTTGCCCGAAAATTTTGAGTTTCATGCATATATTGATTGATTGATTTAATTATGATTGATTAATACTTAGAATTTTCAAGAATGCTTTATTTGATTGATTGATTTATAGTATGATATCTTATTTCTTAGAATTAGGTATAATTAGAGTTTTGTGATATGAACCTATTGTTCATTATTTCTATGATTATCTATTTCTAGAACTTGTGTTTAATTTTTATTGAGATTACAATTATGAAAGTATGTTATGGATATGTCAAGAATAAGTGTGGGGGACTACTTATATAAAAGGGTAGTTAAAAATTGTTTTCATATCCCGAAAGGGCACCCCATTCTCCATGGATGGGTAGCCATAATACAACTTGGATTTGTTTATTAGGCTATTCTTGCATGCCCGGTGGGGCACCCCATTCTCCACAAATGGGTAGCAAAAAAAAAATTGTTTTCATAAAAAGAAGTGCTTTCATGCAAGAGGAGAAGAGGTATTTCTACATGCTTAAAAAAATCAATCCATTGTTGTCACTCTTTTCTTTAACAAAAGGAGTTAGTAACCCTTAGAAAGAAGATAAGAGGCATGGAATTGCAGAAATATTGTCCCTCTGAAAAAATAAAAAGAAGGATTCCTTCTAGAGTGCTAGTAGCCTCAAAAATGGGAGTTAGTAACCCCAAATCATGAACACTTCGAGGTTAGTAACCTCAATTTTCTAAAAATCAATTACCCTTTGAAAATCTATTATAACCCACGAAAACCCTTGATTTGTATCCATGATATGCATTCCTTTGAGTAATGGAGATAAAGATGAAGACATAAGCCTATAGAAAGAAGTAGTTATAGGATGTGATGAATGGTAAGTAATTAGAACTACTTTAATTATGGTTACTTAAGAATAAAGATGCTTGCTATTTCTTAATCTTTTAAATTGAGTGCTCTTATTATTCTTTGTTATTTTGATTTCATAATTATATTAATCCTTAATATGTGTATGCATTCAAAGTTTTTGAAAGGTTTAAACTAAGATGGAATTTTGATTTGCATTAATCTAGAGTCTATCTTATGATTTGTTTTCATAGTTTTTCTACACTAGTTTGCTAGGGACTAGCAAAGATTTAATGTGGGGGAATTATGATTGAGCCAAAAACAACCCTATTTTTATGATCATTTTCCTATGATTTTTGGTGTTTATATGTGTATTTTAACCTTATTTTATAAGTATTTGTGTTTTTAGGTCTTGAAGACAAAAAAAAAGTGGAAACTTATTGTTTTTCACTCTTTTTGGAGCTATTTTGATGACTTTTTACTCAAATATGGAAGAAGCAATTTCGATTATGGATTTGGAGATTCGAAGTTCGTGTTTGAAGACTTATTGAAGATAATTTGAAGATTTGAAGACTATAGAAGAATTATCTCAAGAAGGAATAATTGAAGATTTGAGCTTAAATTGCGAAGGATTGAAGACAAGCCATGAATAAAGCCCGGAAGCTAAGGAATTTTGGATATTTTATATGGGAAAATATTCAGCCCATATAAGCCCATAATTGGAGTTAAAATCTCAATTAATGCAGCCTATATCCAAGGAGATATCCAATTCCCGCTTATTCCCGCTACTAGTCCTAATAGGATTAGGATTCAGCGCAGTCTCGGTAGAAAAATCATAACTTTCTGCTCAGACCTTCGTTTTAGGCCCATGAGTACTCGTTGGAAAGCTAACTCCGAGATCTACAACTTTACTTTGAAGTCCAAAACCCAGTTCTGCCATCTTTAAGCCCAAAATCACCGTCGAAGTCCCTTCATGAATCCAGAATTTTTCAGGATCCTATTTTGACTAGGATTTCGGTTCTAGGAAGACTTTTAAGCTAACGCGGAGTTTAAGTTATCCTTTAAACCATCCTAGGCTTCTATCCTACTTAGAATTGGATTTCCTATGATTATTTCCACTATAAATAGCCACCCCCTGTAACACAAATCACATACCTTCACATACCAATTAGTTTTAGATCTATTCTTCTAGTTTTCCTCTAGTTTTTTAGGCAAGGGTGCCGCCACCCTCTCTAGCCATAGGGAGGTGCGGCATACCTAGGTTATTTTGCAAGGAGATTTCACCTCCTCCAAGGTCTTGTAAGTTTTATTAAGCCTCTCATGGATTCTTAATACTTCTGATCCTTTGGTGAATTCAATCAATTAAATATGGTGAGATTTCTGTTCTTATAATTTGATATTTTATTTTTGATAAATAGCATGTTAAACTCTATTTTATTTCATGATCTTGATTTTTATTGATTTACACGGCCGATAAAGAGATAATTTGAGAGATCTATTGCTAAGTCAGACGGAATTGTTACACACGAGTCTGATTGTTTGGTAGCGAATTGCTGACGATTAACGTCGCTTCAATGAGTTTTGCATGCCAATGATCAGATTTATCTGGTTGTTGTATGATTTTACTTGTTAAGCATGTGTGAAAGAACTAATTAAATAGTTGATCTTAATGCTTTGTTTCTTGGTAAATCTTTAAGTCTTAACGGGTAATTGATTTGTTAAGCGATAAAAGGGGTAATTTAAGCCTTAACGGGTAATCTTATCTAAATAGCATGTTAGGTTTTTCCCTAGGTCAGTTATCATCAAGGATTTAATATTGAATTCATCTTTTAAATCAAGGACCCATAATTAATTTGATTGTTTTCTACCATTGGAGAAGAAGTATGCTTTTTAATTATTGTTTTCTTTCTTAATTGCTATAGATTTAGACTTAATTTACTTTGTTTTGTTTTCTAGTTTAATTGCTTTCTTTTTAATTGTTCGTTTCAATCCCTTGTTTTTACGCATTGCTTTTGAGAGATTTTTAAGAATTGTATTTTAGGATAAGGTCTATCGTCCTTCTCTGTGGGATCGACCCCTGCTTACCCTATCTACTTAGTTAGGATTTTGTGGGGATTATTTTTATGATTACTGACGACCGAACAGGTTCTTTGGAATCATTATTAACTTAAGGAGTTAGCTTTCTTATAGCTTTGTAATGACTTGATTTGGTTGAGTATTGGTTAAGTTATGCTCATTTTCCTTAAGCATCGCAAATCTGTAATTGACAAAACAATGTGGTATTTATTCATTCTAGCTGCAATTTTCGAGGGGCATAACTTTGTCTTGATAAATCCAAAATAAGTTATTATTGTGTCCAAATTATAGGGTTTTGTGTCCTCTGCAACTTTGTAGAAGAAACCGAGTTGAGATTATTAGTGTAAAATAGAGAAAAATGATTGTTTCTATAGTTGCATAGTTTTTCCCTACAAACAGAACACTTTAGGAATACTTGGAATCAACCTAAAATTTGAATATGTCAGGGACCTCTTTTCGCATTGAACTCGACCTTTCTGCAACCTTCATGGTAGACATCTTGTCTCCGTGAAGATATTGTCCTACTGGGTCCACCGGTGTCATTTTAAGTCTTCCGCTATATTTGATAGTTTTGTATAAAAGCTTGATGTGTTTTTCTCTAAGTAATAGTTGAATTTATTTGTTCTTTGGTTAGCCGAAGTGTTAAATGACCCAGCTAGAATTCACAAAGGATCAACTAATATAAAAGAGAAAACGAAAGGGATCATTTGATAAATAACCTAATTTAAAAAATGCTTAGGGTGGAAATGGGACCCACGGAGGGTTTTTTTGGTAAACTTCCCAAAATGCCCTTGGACTTCAAATCAAATCACAAAATAACCAAGCATGAAATGATCGAAATACCCCTATCAATTTGTTCTTGGATCAATGAGGTTGAATCTGTAGATCGGTTTTTTGGACATTTCACTTCTTACTATTATTATTTTTTATTTTTTACAATATAACTATATATATATATATATTTTTTAATTTGTATCTCATTTTCACATCTATAAAGCTATACTATTATTTTTTTGAGTTGTTAGGCAACATTATACGTTATTTTACAACTTTTTTTTCCTTTTTTTTAATAATTTACCATGTTCAACATTATGGATTTTTTTGATAATTTGATAATTTTGCAAACTTTTTGGTGTTCTATAAATTTGTGTAATGGACAACTTTTGGGCACATTTTACAAATTTATTGGGTTTGTGTTGCAACATTTTCTCATATTATTTCGGAATATATTTTCAACTTCTCCATTAATTTTACATTTCTTTTGCTGTATGTAACTATACAAAGTATTTATCAACTTTTGAAAACATTTTATATATTATATATAATTTTTTGAGCCATTTTGTATTTTATTTTGGATTTGGATATTGCTCTATAACTTTCATGCTATATATAATTTTTACTATATAACAATAGTAATATTAGTAATATATTAGTGAAAATTATTTTTCTTTAATGTTCGTTTCTGTACAGGAAAATAATTACAAAATAATAATAATAATCAAGGCCACGTGTGTGCCAAAATTTCAACATGAATTAAAATATAATTTTTGTTTTTTGTTTTTTATTTTTATTATGAGATGTACACGAAGAAAACAAATAAAATCATTCTAAGATTATCATCCTCAGGAATTAGGATTGAAGTTACTAAATAATGAAAAATTAAGAAGGAATAAAATTATTATTGTCTTATGCTTTATAATATATACAAACGCAAAAAGGTAATTTAAAATTAAAAAGGAGAATAAGTTAAAAAAATACAAATACAATCAATCTATATATCGTTAAAATAAAAGAGAAAAATATAAATTAAAATGTCGAAAAAAAATGTGGTTAAAAATAAAAAATATAAATTATATATAATATTAAAAATAATAATTATATATATAAACAAAAAAATAAAATAAAATATTAATTTAACTATCAATATATACATATATATATTTATCTATACTATATATAAAAGTACGAGTTCCTATAAAACTTTTGAATCTCCTATTATACCCTTATTTTTCGAATATATTTCTTAAATGGCATTGTTTAAAAATTTTTATAGTTTTAATCAACTAAAAACTCTATTTTTATTTAATTAAATCTAATACCCTTATAACTATTTTATTTTTACCATTTTAATATTTTAATTAAAAAAATTAAATATATTATACTTTTATAGTTTTGCTCAATAAAAATTCTATTTTTATTTAATTAAATCTAATATCCTTATACCTTTTTTTATTTTTACCATTTTACTAATTTAATTAATTAAAAAAACTTAGATTTATTAGAATTTTTGAAATATATTTCTTAAATGAAATTGTTTAAATTTTATAGTTATTTTTTAAAAATAAAATTTTACAGTTATTCTACTAAAAACTCTATTTTTATT
>AWUE01012403.1:0-24833 GCA_001974825.2 Corchorus olitorius
TACCATTTTAATTTTAAAAAATTGGAGACTTTTTGGTAGTTTGGACCTATTTCAATTATAATATAAACTAATAGAAGTAATATTATCAAGTTTATAATTTAAAATAAGTTGCTTAATCATTAATTATTCATCATTTTTTAAACTAATTAAGTTTAAAATTTATTTAGAATTTAATTATTGTGATTAATCTTTTTCTATTTTTGAAGTGTGTATTGGTAGTTTAATGTATAATTGGAGTGTGTGACAAGAATTTAAAGTTTTTAAAATAAAAAGAAGAGTAACATGTAATTATTTCCTTTGAATTATAAGGTTAGAGGAGTCAATCGGACGGGTTGGATGGGTTTTGGGTTCGGGTCATCTGGGTCTAGGTCAAATGAGTCAGGTAATTTTCTTGGGTCATTCGGGTTTCGGCTCATCTGGGTTCAGGTCATTCAGGTCTCAGGTCTGCTAGGTCTAGGGTCAGGCGGGTTCGGGTTTTGGCCTCAGGTCACTCGGGTTTTGAATTTTTCGGTTCTAGGACTCGGATCAATTCGGTTAGCCTTGAATTTTTTTAATATTTAATTCTTAAATTTATTTAATATCTTTATTATTTGATTTATTATTTTACAATCTACTACCGGTAAAGTTTAGCAAACTGCATATACGGGGCTAAAAAAGTTGACATGTGTACCTTTATATATTAATTTTAAATATTAAATACATAATTAATTATGAAGTGGGGGTATTTGTTCAAATAAATATTCATTATATAATATCTAAATTTATGTTCTTTCATTACATCAATTAAAATTATAAATTAATTAATAATATTAGTATCCATAAAAATGAAAATAGAATTACAACCCTTACCGGTGAGATTATTAGTACAGTAGTAAAATCTAATAGAAAAAATTGTCAAGAAATTACTAATTAATTATTATTATTTATTCATTATGTAAAAAAACAAATTACTAATTATAAATTTATCATAAATTATTCATATAACTGATTTAGTACTTATTCATATAATGAAGTTTAGCAAATTTAATCATAATAGGTAAAATTATAACAATAATATAAATTTTATTGAATAAATGATAATTTAGAATGGTTAAAATTATAACAATGTGGATTTTTTTGAAAAACAAAACATAATTTTAGTTTATAATATTCTTGGGTCATTCAGGTTAACTTCTCAGGTCATTCGGGTTATAAGTTTGTCGGGTATGGATAGGATGAGTTCGGGTCGTTTACTTTTTCTGGTCAAATTGGGTTCGATCGGTTGGGCGGGTTATCGAGTTTGGATCAAGTTTTGGCCACTTTACTTATAATTAATTTCAATTATTGTTTTAATTTCTTTTATAATTTAAATATAATTGGTCACATGCAACGCACGTAAAAGTAAGAACTAGTATATTTAAATATGTAAAACCAACTCGTGCCTTGCACGGGGGTATAAACTAGTAAGATATATATAGAAAAGGTTTTAGTAAGATATAGATAGAAAAGGTTTTTGGGCTTTTTTTTGGCTGAAATCTCAATTTGGTACCAAACCTTTTAAGAAAATCCCAACTTAGTATGAAACCTTTTATTTCGTCCAATTTAGTACCAAACGTTTTATTAATGGTTCAATTTAGTACTTTTTCAGGTTAGACTAAGTGAGTGCACTCTACGCGCCGTTAAACACTAACTCCGTTAGTTACGTGGCATTTTTTTTAATATTTTATTTTTTTAAGCTCAAATAGATACTAAACTTATTAAAATTAAATATTTGAGCCGGTTTTCTGTAGACTAAAAAAACTTATTTAATTTCATTTATCCTTCCTTTTTTCTCTCTCCTATTTCACTTACTTTAAAATCCTTGCAACTTTTGGGAAGGGAAAAGAAAAAAAAAATTCTAAATTTTCTTTCCCAAAGCGGATCAAAGAGCTTTTTTTTGTCAAGAACTCAACAAGAATAATGAATAACACCATGAACACTTAGCTTAAAAAAATGAAAATATTTATTTTAAAGAAAAAAAAATTGTTGCAGGGGACAATAATGAATCAACCTATTACCAAAGAGGAATCATAATTATTGTTATAGATTTTGAAGTATTCTTTTCTAGCCCAAAAAAAGACAGTCCAGCTCCAGCATTTCAGGTTACAACTTACCATTACAACAAAGAATTATCTAACACCTAGCATATTGATACAAAAAGGAACAAAAGTCCAACAACTTTCATACACATTGATACAATCCTTTCCAAATCGATTTGGTACTGAGTGTGTAAATAGCCAAAAAATCGGCTCATGAACAATCTTTTTGCAGCTTGTGCTATATAAAAGAATAAATAAAACCATTTAACAGTTGGCACCCAACAGCAAGAAACCATGCCTCAAAGCTACAATTCTTGAACATGTAAACCCTCCTTCAGTAACTTCTGAACAAATACTACAGCCCCTTGAAGAGTTTCATCCTCAAAGGCCAAAGCTTCCCTGTTAAATTTTTCTGCCATTAGTCATAACCCCCAAAATGAATGGATCCCTTCCCATCTTGTCTTTGCATAAAGCAAAACCACATTAGAGAATGAGAGAAGTATTACAGAATGGCCAATCCATTTGCCCTTTCTTATTAACGTCACTGTCATCAATCATCATAATTACAACCAAATTATAAAAACCCAAATCAAGAAAGAAAGATACAACAATTATTAAAACTGTGAGTGTTGGTATGAAGGTTAGATCTGTTCGAGGAGTGCTTTTTCAATTTGGGTTTGGACTCAACACCGATTGGAAAAACAAATTTCTACTTTGACTGGAAAAATAAGTAGACCTCAGATCAGGCGGCAATGGAGGGAGTAAGATGCAGTAGTTCGATCAATGGGACGATGACTGATAAGGTCGTGAAAAGGAAAGTGAAAGGGAACTTACTGGTGGATGGGTTAAGCGGTGGCTATGGTAGAAGTGGTGAGGTGAGTGGCGGAGGAGAAAGAAGAAAAGAGTTGGAGAAAGAAGAGTGAATCGGGAAGAAAGAAACATGTAAAAAAATTTTAGGTTTTTTTTAAAAAAAAAAATAAATAAACAAAAATAAAAATTGAAATAAAAATAAAAATAATTTAATTTCGAAATTTGCCACATACCTATTTTTTTTTCAGAAAAATCACTTTTAACACGCCCATCCGCACGTGCCAATCACGCTCTAACGGCATACCTAAAAAAGTACTAAATTGAACCATTAATAAAATGTTTGGTACCAAATTGGACGAAATAAAAGGTTTCGTACTAAATTGGGATTTTCTTAAAAAGTTCGGTACCAAATTGAGATTTCAGCCCTTTTTTTTCAATAAATTTTGAATTGCGTTATTTATTATTAGGGTTTATATATAATACACCGTCAGTGGAGTTTAGCAGACTGCACAAGTGGCACTACACCAATTAAGGCCTTTAACAACACTTGCATTATGCTGTAAAATGTACAACTAGTGTTTTTAAAGAGCAAAGACAGCACTTTTGCAAGTGTTTTATCTGCCCCGTCGCCTTTTCTCTATAAAAACACTTATATATGTATGTAGCATTACTTTGAAAAATGTTGTTAATTATGATATATAACTACACTTATACACCCTTTTAAAACATCTTTCAAAGTGTTGTCAAATTATATGATATACAACATATTTTAAGTGCTTCTAAAGGTCATATATAGAAGCACACACACCTTTTGAAAACATTTCAGAAATGTTACCAAAACATGTAAATTATAACATATTAAAAGTGTTTCCAAAAGTCATTTATAGAAACACAATGGTATAAACTAAAAACAATATTAAAATGCTTCTAAACGGTAATGATAATTCAAAAAAATAATAACGAAACCTTTTTTCTATATAATATAATTATGAAATTCTCTAAAATCTCAAACAGTTAGATTACATTACTGTAACAAGTCATACAATATTCATTAAAGCATTCTATCCTAAATAAATTAGGAAGAAAATAAGAACAATAGTTCATTAGAACATATTATTTGGCACTGTTACAGAAAATCTGATTGATAACAGCAAAGCCAAAGATCATTTAACTATGTTTCATATCATACAAATTACAACATTAGAGAAAGTCTGAAGAAGGTCTTGTTTCTAAGTTCTTACTTGGCTAAACCCTTGAGAGCAACGTTGTCTCTGTCGAAGTAAGCACACAAAAAGTGGTATACATAGGACACGTTGTATTCCACACTGTCACACAACAAAATAACACAATTGTTTTAATTTTAAGAACTGAATTTGAAGGGTAAAATCAAAAACCTTAACCATATACTAGATCAGAAGAAATAAGAAAGATTAACCACTTAAAAAACAAACAGGACTCACTTAAAGATTAACTTGGATTCTTCATTTCCTAATACAAAAACAAAAATTATGTCCAGGTCATATTACACCCAGGTTTGAAACAAGTAGAATCCAACTTAAATATAAATTCTCAAGTCAAAGTTTCAATCTACTTTTGGTTGAAACATAATATGGAAAATGAACAACTGTACAAGTTATGATGAAAACAATATAAGTATAAAAGTAAAAACAACAGATTGAAAGCAACAACCTTACAAGGTCATATCAATTTTGTAGATGTTTTATAGACGAAGTCTTAGGTTAAGGACATTGTAAACGACAATGTAAAAGGCCACAACATAGAAAGGTAAATTATTTATTTAAAGTTTTAATCATAATTAACTAATATATAATTAAAAAAATCAATTTTGCATGTCTGGTAAGGCATGAAATGCTTACCGTTGGACCAATTAGCACTCCATTTTATTCATCTGCAAAATGCAAACACATGGTGAAAAAAATAAAAGGCTTCAGAATAAAAAATAACTTCATAAAGCTAAACAAAATATGTTCACAAGTTTTTTAGACTATGTGTAAATCTCTTGCCTTTGACTTTGTAAGAGGTTCATATCAGTTAAAATCCAAGAGAATTCCAATCTTTCCTTTTTCTGGCCAAAAAAAAATTTAATAACCTATTAAAAATAAATCTAAGTTTATCAACAGCAAGATTATGAGAAAACCTAATTGTAACAACACATATAGAAATTTTATGGTTCGACAATAAACTAATTAATGAAGGAGTAAAATTAGATATAAAAATCATATCTACCTCCAAATCCAATTTCCCCAAATTTCAATAGCCAAAGAAACGAAATATCATGAAATGTGAGAGTTTACGTAATTTTCAACAGAGAAAAGAGATTCGTATAAAATCAAAGGAATTTCATAATAAAATTCACAAGGGAAAGAAATCGTTTTTTAATCACAAGGTGAGAAATCAGAATTTTACCTTTTTAAATTGGAAAAGGAGATAAAATTGAAGCAGCGGATTGAACCTAAAAGGCGGAGAGGTGAAAAGGAACAAATCAGCAGCTAGAGATGGAAGTGATGTCGGCATCCACTTTCAACTTCCTTCGAGCTTCACTCTATAAATTTCGGATCAAACTCTTCCACCATTTTGAATCTAGGGTTTCCCTCTGAACAAGTTCCAATCTCACATTTAAGATCATAGGATTTGAATTCATTGGAGGGAGGAATCGAGGAAGTGATTGAAGAAACTTTAGAAGAATTGATTAAGGGGACAATGAGCGGATTGAGAAAATCGTTTGAGAGTGAGAGCAGGGATGAGAATTGTTTTGGGAGGGAGAGAACGCGCGGTGAAAAACAGAAAATTGCAGATTGTTGTTATAAGCGAGTGAAAATGAATTTATTTAAGTAAAAATTAGAAATGTGCTTTTTATGAAGAGAATTTCTTTCTTACCCGACCACCTTTTTATTTATCACATCGTTTTTTAATAATAATAATTAGTTAATAATAGAAACACCATTGGGCAGCACTTTTACTGTGGTTTACTAGAGTTCCAAGTGTTGTAAGCTACAGGATGTTTTAATTGGTAACAACGGTTTATAAAGTGTTCTATAAGTGTTGGCTTAAAACCTTCCTACAACATTTTCAAAATGCTTACCAACAAGTGTTGCCTAAAGTCATTTTTGGCGTAGTGCGGGTCTTGAAGGGAGACATGTGTCCCCTAGGGATTAGATTGAAATATTTAAAATTTAATTAATTCAGAAAATGAACATGTGTCAACTCCACAACCCGCTTGTGGAGTCCAAAATTTACACCGCCCTATATCAAATAATTATCCTTATTATTATTTTTTTATTTATTTTGAGCCATTTGGATTTGCTAATAGGCTACATTTTGATTGGACCTTTGTTGTAAGCCTCATTATCTCGATGAGCTTAAGAAGCATTTAGACTTTAGGCTTTAAGCCCAACTATATTCAAAATTAAAAGTCAGGACAAATTAGGTTAGAGAATAAGTGCTAGTCTTGTAGGAAGAGTACATATAGTATTCTAAGATTGTGCAATAATTATAGTATTCTAAGAATTTTTTATTTATTTATAAAAAGTAAAATATAAAAACTTTGATATGTTATGCACTTATTGGATCCGAAATTGAATTGGATCAAATATTAAAAAAAATACATATATGGATTAACCCATTTCGAATTCTAAGTTAGTCTGAATTAGATTAAGATATTTCAAAAACCCATGAACCAAAAACCCAAATGAGACTTTGTTTCGGTAATGCTTATCCGACTAATCTAGACTTGAGTCACATCGAATCCAAATAAGGGAAACCCTCTCATGATTTTTTTGGAATGCTGAGATATAAAGTCATACCTCATATTTTTCACCTTATTTTAAAATTGAACCATACTTTTAATATAAGGTCTTATAAAACTATGACTATATAGTCCTTTACCTCCCTAAAGGAGTAGGACTTTTTATTTACTCCCTCTATCTCTAAATATAAGTCCCTTTTAACTATATCATCAAGTTTAAGAAAATTAATTAGGATTCAAAATTTTATGTAATTTTACCTTCTAATTCTATTTTTACCCCTATTCTCTTTTCCCCACTTACTCTCTCTCCTATTCACTCTCTTAACTAATACTACCACTTGCAAGGTTAGTTTTGGAAATAACTAATAAATATGCATTGGTTTTGCTAAAGGGACTTATAAATTGGGACAAAAAAACCTTCTAGAAGGGGCCTTATAATTAGGGACAGAGGGAGTATTTATTTATTTTGAAACACTGAGATATATTGCATAACTGTTGTATCTTCGGATATCCCAAGAATTAACCAAACAAATAATTAAAGCGGAAACAACAAAGCAAAATTTTTTTGTGGACCTATGCCACAAATCTGCACTATCAAATCAATCAATTACAATCAACAATCATAACAATCTCTCTAGCAAACTCTCAATCTAATCAACCCAACATGGGTGATTCTCTCACAACAACCTAAAGCTATCTTAGCTTTCTCTCACAACAATACAACTCTTTCTATCTCACACACAAAAAATCTAAACAGAAACTGCTTATTTATACTAACACAAACTTGGACTCCAAGAATCCCTTTCCTATTAGGATTCTTGTCCACCAATTAAAAAATCTAGAAAAATCCTAATCCAAATCTAATTAGGAATTGAGGCAAAAATCCTAACAATCTCCACCTTGACTCAAATTCCTTCATCAAAGCTTAATTGCTCCACCTTTTAACCAAATCTACAAAAGTGACTTTCTTCTTTGTTGGCAAATCCACATCCTTCTTCTCAATTTGATGTGAAGATACCGATCCATCTTCTCTAATTGTGCTTCCAATCAACTCATACAAATTCTTCGAATTCTTCACTCCTTTCATCACAATCATCGAACCTTTGGTGATCTTCAAGCCTCCACCTCGGCAAGAATATCCATAACCCAAGCTATCTAATTTTCCAAGCGAAATCAAATTCCTTGTAAAGTTTGGAACATATCTCACATTCCCAAGCATCTTGACACTACCATCATGCAAATGAAGTTTCACACTCCCAATACCTTCAATTCTTTCTTCACCATTATTAGCCATGTAGACAGGCCTATCACACTTCTCAAGTTTTGAAAACCATTCTTTCTTTGTGCAAATATGTTCAGAACAAGCAGAATCAAACACCCACATATTTCTAGTGTCTTTCTTTTCTTCTTGCACCATCAAAACAACATCTTCATCTGAATATTCCTCATATACAGTATCAGCAGCAGCAACATTAACACCACATTTATTCTTCTATTTAGATTTCATGAAATCCCCCAAATCTTCCATTAACTTCTTGCAGTAGGCTTTTATGTGCCCCATCTCATGACAATAATAACACTCCTTATTACTGAAATCAACCCTTGGCCTCAAACTTGATCTTCCTCTTTCATTGAATCTACTCCTCGATCTTGTATCAATCTTATCATTTCCATAAGTTCTTCCACGCTCCACCGTGAGAGCACCATTCTCTTCATCTTTCTTTTCAGTCTCTTTCAATCTATCATACTCAAAAATTGCAGAAGTCACATCTTGCAAGCTCAGGGTTTTCCTACCAACCATCAAAGCTCTAGTCACAGGATCATACCTGTCGGTAAGAGAATTAATCAACAAAACTGCTTTATCAACCTCTTTCATGACTTCATCCACACTTGCCAGCTGAGTAACCAATCTATTGAACTCGTTTAGGTGTGATTCTCTCACAACAAGAGACAAACGAAATGTAATTACTGCTTTTCGTTGAATATCATCGTTGCAGGCTTATCAGCTAGCTTCAAGCGCATCTCCCAATCCTTGTTGTACTAACACATCTGTTACCGTACTCTGCCACATCTGAAAACTGTTCGTTCCATTAAACTTTTCAATCTCAAACTTCAAAGTTGATCTGCTGCTTTCTGTCATCTCTAATCAACCAGGCTCTTGATACCACTTGTTGTATCTTCGGATATCCCAGGAATTAACCAAACAAATAATTAAAGCGGAAACAACAAAGCAAAATTTTCTTGTGGACCTATGCCACAAATCTGCACTATCAAATCAATCAATTACAATCAACAATCATAACAAGCTCTCTAGCAAACTCTCAATCTAATCAACCCAACATGGGTGATTCTCTCACAACAACCTAAAGCTATCTTAGCTTTCTCTCACAACAATACAACTCTTTCTATCTCACACACAAAAAATCTAAACAGAAACTGCTTATTTATACTAACACAAACTTGGACTCCAAGAATCCTTTTCCTATTAGGATTCTTGTCCACCAATTAAAAAATCTAGAAAAATCCTAATCCAAATCTAATTAGGAATTGAGACAAAAATCCTAACAATAACAAGGCTCGAACCAAAAGAAGTTCAAAGCCAAAAACAGTACAAAGAAAAACAAAAGATAAAATTCCTAAAACTTAAAACACACTACAAACTGCATGCCACCAACCCAAGGCAACGTTGACGGATAAAGACCAACAAAAGAGCAAAATCCTCAAATCAACATCAAGGACCAAAGCAAACCCAAATTAACACCTTTTTCAAATTAACACCTTTTTAGGAGTAGGATATAAGGGGTTTATTTGTTGCCACACCGGTCACTATTGTGGCTTATCTAGTCACTATATAACACATCATATAGAGAAATCATCATAAAAACATGCAGCCTAGTTAAGGGATTGTGGTAGCGAAGCTACGGAGCACCACTGTCTCCACTGTAATACCAGACCCTAATCCAACTAAAATCCCCCATTCTAGACCTTCACCAGTTGTCCCTTTCCCTTCCCCCAAGGACTTCCTCCTCGTTTCATTCAGAGCAAATAACACACTCGCAACACCCATGTTCCCGAACTCGCTCAGCACATGTCGAGTTGACGAAAGTTTTTCCTTTTTCAGCCCAAGTTCGATTTCGATCTGCTCCAGAATAGCATTCCCTCCTGGATGAATCATCCAAAAGAAGGAGTTCCAATCATTAACTTTGATGGGGCTTAAAGCTTGTTGCAAACACTTGTCAATGTTATTAGCTATTAGCTTCGGAACATTCTTTGACAACAAAATGCTGTATCCAGATTCACATACATGTCCTTCGATGCCATCACCAGAGTCAGGGATAATATTCTGCGATGTCGAAACAATTTGGAACAATGGTCTTTCTTTTGAGCAATCAGGATCAGCGCCAACAATCATTGCCACCGCGCCATCACCCGCAGTTGCTTGACTTACAAGTGAAGCAATGTCATGTTCGTTTGGTCCACGAAAAGTAACGAGTGAGGTCACAACACTGACGATAAGGACTCGCGCTCCGGCATTGTTTTCAACTATGTCCTTGGCTATACGAAGGAGTGTACCGCTAGCGAAGCATGATTGGAAATTTAACATGACTCTCTTAACGGATGATGGGAGCCCGAGTAGCTGCGTGAGATGGAAATCTACTCCGGGCATGTCTAGACCTGAGAGTGCAGAGAATATGAGGTGTGTGATTTGAGATTTCGGTTGCCCCCACTCTTGGATTGCTTTTGATGTCGCTTCCATGGCAAGTTTGGGTAATTCTGCAGAAGCTATTTCTCGACGTGCATCAAGAGATGGGCTACCGTAGGTGCTTATGTTAGTGTTCTTGTTAAGAAGGTCTTCTGTGAGGACAAAGTGGCGTTTCCTTATCATTGACTTCTCACCTGTTCATTAATTTTAAGCCCACCAATATTAAAAGCATAATGCCATCTTCCCAGTAAACTTTAACAAATTTGAACTTTTAATTTGGAAATTTTGCCCCTTAAATTATCAAAATCGAGACAATTTTTCCCTGTAATTAAGGGTTCCGTGGCCCAACAAATGCTGACGTGGCATTACAGTACCACATTATGCCATGATAATGAACTTGTTGATAGCCGCAAAGAAATTGTTCCAATTTTGATAGCATAAGGGGTAAAAGTTCAAAATCAAAATTTTCAGAAAAATGTCATTAAGCCCGATATTAACTCACTTTTCTTTTGTGTTAATTTGGAAATTATCCCATATATATAAATTAAAAACACATGCATCTCACACACCCAAACTCACATTACCACTTATATTTACACAATTTTCTGATTTCTCAAATGGCTAGGCTCATTAGACCAATTACTCGCAGTCAAGTGATTAATATTTACCTTACAGGCGAGAGTTTTCCATGTTTCATGTCATTTATAACGACTAATATGTACGTAGTAATAATCAATTGGAGTACAAATTGTGTTTATGTATACTTACATATACGCTTGAGCTTTCCTTTGAGTTGTGTCATGTGCTCGCTTTTGGTGACTTTAAAATAGTAATCGGGAAAATCATCTTGTGAAATACAATAGGCCGGATTTGCCGTGCCCATGGAAAGTATAGTCGCCAGACCCTGAGCTCGCTTTTGCCTTCCAAAATTCTCCGGTAAAGCCATTGCCATCAACCTGCAGTAATGGTTCTATAATTGAAGTGATGAATATATAAATTTGTGCCGCTGGGTTTATATAAAGTGGTGAAGTGATATCTATTAGACTTGCTGAAGGAGGATTGGGTTTTTCCTAAGCCGAAGGGTTGGTGAGCAATCCTAATTTTTACGGTTATTAATTGTTACTTATAGTTTTTTATACTTTCTTTATTGGTTACGTATAGCATCATCTATCATCTATAAATATACAAATATATATCATTTATCTTCAAAATTAATGCAAGATTGCACAAGGAAATTAAGGACCATGTAAGGCACGCAGAATTTGGGACACCCATTAATTACTACTAGATAGGTGAGTGAGTCGTTATTTTCGCTGCTCTCAATTGAATAATTATAATTGCATACTGCTGTTTTTAGCTCTGTACCAAGGAAATCAAGAGTGTCTACCATGGGTTGATTAAAGTTGGCCAACACAATACAGTTGAGCCGATTGTGCAGATATTTTTTGTGATTTTGGCCTTGACAGTTGTATATTGGGTTTGCCTATATTAAAAGCCTCATATTTCTAACTATTTGTTTCTTTATGCTCCTGCCATCTACTTTTGCCAACAACAGAGGGGCTAATACTATAGCAAGGCTTAATCTTCAGATTGAAATTATTGCAGACCATTTAAAGAGGCAGTCAACACAAATGTCAAAAAATAAGTGATTATGCCAAAACAATAGGAATTTAGAAACAAAAGAATGCCATTTTAAGGGGAAATATTACAAAGAGATATCAAGAAGAATTATCAACAAAACATCTGATAGCAGATCAGGATTATATGTTCTGTAATAATGTCCATATCAAATGGGACGACAACAAAGGAGAAAACTGATGCCTGACATCAGGTTCTTAAGAGTGGACCGTTATGACATAATGAGATATCTTCTTTTCAAGAACGCTTTTTTCTTTTCCTCTTCATGTAGTACTCAAACACTGATTTTGAGAATAGAACATGCTATGATTTTCTTCTTTCTTGGCAGTGATGAGTGCATATTTGAGTTGTCCTCACCATGAAACACTTTGGTTGCAAAGAGGAGAAACACTGATGCCTCGAAGTCCAATGCATTCCCTAGGAATATAGTTAGCAATCATTGCTTAAAACTCAAATCCTTTAAACCCAATTGGTTAATCTGATCATGCATGCTATGTACTGAACTATTTAATTAAGCTACCTAACATTCCCATTCTCCTAATGTCTGAATAGAGTTCTATAGCACATATTCCTTCAGATCAAATATTAAATTTGAACATCAAAGAATGCACTATTTCTCCTTCGGAAGGTTAAGTATTTGATCATGTTCCCGCCATTTTAAACCTAAGAAGTAACTGCAAGTGCAGAAGCAACAGAAAATAAATTTCAGTTTTAGAGTTCGGAAAGAAATTGAATACCTTAACATTCTGGTCTGCGCATATATCATTGCTGCAGCCAACACGAAGAAAGCCCATCGGTGCTAACAATCAATTCACATTTTTTTAGGTATTCAATTTCTTAATCAATTTCAAAGAGTTTTCAAAAACCAAATTATTTCTTGATCAAGTTTTTCAACAATGCAATACTTTTTAATACCCAAAAGCACATTCTATTCCTAATTCATCAACTCAAAATTAAATTAAATTTTATAAATTTACGTTAATGATGATAATTCAACTCTTATGTAATTTCTTTGATATTTCTATAACTACAGCAACTTCATCAATCATCATAGCTAAAGGGACCATTCCATGGCCGCGTTTATGAAAATACTAGTAAAAAGTCGAAGCATTCTTGATAAGTTTGAAAAAACTCAGAAAAGTCAGACCTATTTACTCTAATCTCAGCACAAACCACATGGAAGCATACATCTGTATAAAGGGTATTCAATTCATTCTCAAATTCTTTGTTGTTCTTCAAAAAGCAAAACAAATATATTGACCATTTTTTTTTTATTAAGATCTAACATGTTGATAATCTTCATCATTCACCTCTGCTAGCAGTCCTTATTGATCTTACTTGTTGTCTTTGTAATTACCTCAGAATGTTGTCACAATATATAGTAAACTAGCAGATTAGTCAAGACTTAATATCTCTATCTATAACTCAACATTAATCAAACTTTAAAGCTACACCAAAAAGTGAAAGTTCAATGAGATTAGAGTCAGAATTAGACTCACTTGGCAATCGCCAATCTTGAATCTATCATATAATCTTAACTTGAAAAATAGAAGTCTGACCACAAAAAAAAACATGTATAAATAACACCACAATAAGAGAAGGAACCATGAGAAAAGGCAAAAAGCATATTCCAAATTCATATTATTAGTCTGATTTCCTGTCACTCTAGCTTAAACTCTCTATTTAGCAATGGCCTCAAATTCTATGAAGCCTCATTCTGTGTTAATACCATTTATGAGCCAATGAGACCTTATTCCTAGGATAGACATATAGCCAGGTACTGATTGGAGGGAAAAAAAACAACCCAAGCCATAGATTCAAATGAGGTCAAGGAATGACTTACAAAACCAATATACTCCATAAACAAATTTATAAAGAAAATGGTTATTTATGTTTTTCATTGTCAGTCCATGATGAACATAATTTCTCTTTCTACTAATTATCCAGACAAACCAAGAAACAAACCAAACAAAGTTAAAGATCAAGAAATAAAATTTAGATAAGAAAGGGGAAAGGATGATGAGAACACCTTTTTTTAAGGCATAGAAAGACATGATTTTATTAATGCAAAGTTCTGAACAACAATAACAAAATCATAATAAGTGAAGTGGTATGCTGCATAACTATTCTGCAGCAATCATTTTCAGCTAAGCACAAACAACGCCTAAGCCAAAGAAGCCAAATTTGCATCACACCAAACACCAAAGACAGACAGATAATCCTCAATAAAAAAACAAAACGCAGCAGCCACAATCTTCAGACTATGCAAGTCTGCCTATCTATACCATGAATTAAAACAGAACACCCATAACTCCAAAACTTCTCGAATACATGACCACCAAAAATTATCAGTCAGACAACAACCAAGTAAGACTCTAACTAAACTTCGCATCATAATTTTAACCACATCATGAATGTTAATCTCATGATTTTTCAGACCTAACAAAGTTTCTTACCGATTAATTTCATGGCTCCTTTAGCTTCAGCTAACCTTAAATGTAAATATCATGGGGAAAAACATGCAATAATAACATATCAATTATCAACTATCAATAACAAAAGGGAAGGAAAATTCTTTAAGCAAAAAAAGTTTGAAGTTGAGTACAACACCTAAGACTAACCATCAGTCTCTTAAAACCTCAGAAAAATTCACAGGATTTCAACAGAACCTCACCCAAAAAAGCTCTCAAATTGAGTAGCAGTACCTATAAAAAACACAAATAAAGTGGCACTCAAGGAAATGAAATAAGGAAGGCATAATATACCATTGTCCAGGAGGAGAAGTAACCATGGGTTACCTTGCAGAAGTGCCTCAAACATGAGCAAGCTCATCAGAATACACAATAAAAACCTATGGCTATGTGAAAAATCGGAACAAATAAGAATAAATACACACAAATGACCTGCAAAAAAGGAGTCATTGAAGAAATCAATTGGTAATTGAATAGAATTATACCGAAGACCATGCATGTATAGCAAGCAAATCCAGTTCAGATTTATCTTATAATGAATTGATACTTGAATATGATCATATTAAAATAGAGAAACCAATACCAATCCTAAATTCTCAAAGGCTTCTATTTGTAACCTCAGAGAATCCCACTTACTAAAAGCCTAAAACATTAGAGAATCCCATAGACTTAAAGGACCAAATGAGATTAAAACAGCTTTATTTAATCGATAAATTTTATCACTTTCACCATGTCATCCAGTCTCATTTTCCAATTTCCAAAGCTTATGGTTGTTCTGAATGTACTGATTATAGTAACTATTTCTAAATATGAACTCAGAGTTATATGTATTGGACTTGCAAGTAATCTCCATTTGCACATAAAATTTGTTCTCATAAATGTTACTTAGTGAAATAAGGAAAGAGAAAACTCAAGATATATACACAAATCAAACAAACAAATTAATAGTACATGAGGATGAAAGAAAGTAAAATTTAAAACTGACCAATTTTCAGAGGATCGTGATGATTCTTGAACAAAAACATGAGTAACCTTATAGTCCGAATACTAAACCTCTGATAGCCAGAAGACAGAGCTCGTTGCAACTCATTTTCATCGATGAATCCACTTCAATCCCTATCCACCACCTCAAACGCCCTTATTACATCTGGGTGTGTTCCTTGTACAAAACAAACCTGTCCATAACTTGGTTGTTGCTTATACTGTCCCAAGCCCAAATCGCCTGTCAGGAAAGAGAGATTGAAGAAATCGTGACTGACAAACTAAAACCAAACTAATAGGTGAAAAACCAGTGAGAGAAAACAAATTCAAAGCAAAAACACATAAACATATGCTACAAATTAGAAGAAGAAGAAAAAAAAAGAGGAACAAACCCAAGCCAAATAGAAGGTTGAGAGTTGATTAGGGGGTCGGAAGTTGTTGTTGGAGAGGGGGATGTGATGGCTTTGCCGTTTTGAGTGGGTGTGTTGAGATGGAGATTGGAGAGCGAGAACAACTGAAAATTTGGAACATTGTAGGAAGAAGTTGGGCACTGGGCAGAGATGTCGAGGGAGAGGGATGAACAGTGAGGACACTTGCTGCAAAAATAAAGGTGTGCCATAAGTCAGGCATGCAAGCCCACCACGCCATTTTTTCTTTTCTCTTTTCCTTTTAATTTTTCTGCAGACGTGTTATAATTCTACCTTCGGGATTGCTTTTCTTGGATGGGGTTGATATACTATAATCTGCTATAAAAATTGTTAAAATATAATTAAGATTTGAGAAGTAATTAATAGGAAAATAAAATTGGCTATGAGAAGAACAAGATTACTTTCTTAAACTGTTACCTCTAATATTAATTACCAAAGAGTTTTATGGTATGTGACATGATGGGAATGTAACAATTCCATAGGTAATGCGGTCATGACCATACCATTAGTCTAGGAATGTGGATGGGAATGTCATACATATCCATATAGGTGATAATGTTACATTCTCATACTTCTTCTTGTATTGTTTACTTTTATGCCCCTATCTAATTTAATCAACTATGATTTAAGGAGGAAAACATTGCTATTTATAAATGGTAATAAAGCATTATTAGTCCTGTGGTATGGGAATGTTACATTCCCCAACCAAACCCAACAGATAAACAGATAAATTTTCTCTAGAATTTTGAGGTAAAACAGAGTTGCGACTTGCGAGTATATATAAAGAGCATTTTACATTGTCATTTTTACTACTTACGCTCAAAGACATCTTATATATAATCTTTGTTGCATATATATTCTAGAGGCATATATAAAAGCTTTTAAGAAAGTTATCTTTATAGGTATAGCCGAATTAATGGAGTGCACCTCTAGGTACGTGCCTTATCAAGTCCTTATTAATCTAGACTAGACGATGCCTACGTAAATCTTATTGTTAATTGTTGGAACTATTAACATCTTTATTTATCTATACTCTCTCGTCCGTTTGTATTTCATATAAGTAGCCAGGGACGGAACCAGAGATTTTTCTTTACGGGGCCAATATATATATACTAATATACTATAATGTAAACAAATGGATTTGATGTCATGAGTTTAATCAACACCGATAATACTATGAATAGAGTAGCAAAAAAATTTTACAATAAATAAATAATTAATCCTTAAAATAGAAATTAAAGAAAATTTGAATGATATTGATATAAGAGGGAGCTAACTTATAAATATTACCTTGAGTCTAAACTAGAAAATGAGGCTAAATTAGAAAAGAAAAAAAATTAGGGGGGGACAAAGCATAATAATACCACTTTTTAATTGATGGAGTCTTATTAATATATAGAACTTTCAAAGGGGGAGGGGGGGCATGGCCCCTGCTGCCCCTCCTCTCCCTCCGCCCTTGTAAGTAGCATATCCGTTCAAAGTTCAAATATTATATAATCAAATATCTGTTTATACCTCAATTTACAATTGAGGGTAAATTGGTTTTCACATGATTTATAACAAGATGAGTGGTCAAGATTTGATTTCAAATCATGAAGAAATTTAGTTTTTGCACCACCCTAGTTCTAATTGAATTAGGAAATTCTTGTAATTAATTAATTAAAGCCGAAATTATTAATAAATAATAATAATTTCGAAATTATTATTATTATTTCCATATATGCCGCCTAAAGATGGGTGAGTGGCAAAGAAAGTCAATCGGAATCAGTTTCCTTTGATATTACTGCCTGCTAGGGAGGCAAACAAGTAAAAGAGGAAAAATTGCTTGTCATCTGCCCATGAGATGAAAAATACCTCATGGACATACATAGAAAGGCCCAAGTCGTCTCCCATACAGAGGAGAGGCCGCCCTCTGCCCTGCAGAGAGATATTTTTCTCTTCCTGCAGGAAGGAGGCAGAGAGCTAAAGTTTGTCTGCAAGAGAAACATCTGTGCACGTGAGAGAGGCATGAGATTTTCAACCTCACACCTCCTCCATATAGTCGACCTAACATGGTGAAGAAATCGCCTAGCCCTTTTCCCCTCCCCAGGAGGCGAAACTGCAACTTTGTATTTTGTTCAATTAAGGACAAAATAGTAAAATTGACCAATTGAAGAGGCTAGAGGCTTCAATTTCAACCAATGAGCATATCATGATGATCCTTGAGCTATGTAGATCATCTTGGTAAAATTTCACCTCATTCTGACATCGGAGTAAAAGCTTATGCCCGGTTTTCAATTAAGGACGTTTTGGGGAGTGAAACCAAGTTCACCATGAAGGAGAGCTCGAATTCACTTGAAATTTTTTTCCATAGTCTTATGAAAATAATCTAAGCCTACTGGTGAAATTTTGGCTTATTCCGAGATCGTTTGCAACTTTTGCATTCTTTTCAGTTAAGGACATGTGGCTTTCTCACCCCGGTTTAAGCCATTTTCTTAATTAATTATTATTTTCATGATTTGAAGAGCTAAATATGGCTAAGTATGATTAATTTCGTGGCCTTGATGTTCAAAGTCCAAATCATGATGTCAGGAGGCCACTACTTAGTCAGATTAGTTAATTTCAGCACAAAAGAAGCAACGAAAGCCTGCTGCAGTGTGATAGGCAGAAGGAAGATTTTTCATCAAACACCAGGAGGAAGATTCCCATCTCCCATCCAAGCTATGTGGCGCCCTAACATCTATTTTGCCCTCTCCCTAGTAGTTGGAAGCAATCAGAAGAAGAAAGAAGCTTCACTGCACCTTCCTGGAGGCTGTCATCTGCATAGGAGGAGGATTTTGCCTTTCTCAGCAAGGCAAGCCCATTAATGCCAAAGCCCATACCGCCCTCTATATAAAGGGAGGCCATTCTCAGGTTTTAGGCAGATATCACTCATCTCAAAATCAGCTCCTGAAGCTACAAACTTGCTCCGCGCAAAAAACCAAGCTCCGTGCTTATTTTCTCTCTGGCTCTGCGCCATTTTCTTCTTGTTCATCACGAGTTCTTACTCGTTCTTCATATTTTTCTTGCTTAGATCTTGTCTCAGGACATTCAAACACTCTTTTAGTGTTTTTCTCTTGTTTCAATCTTGTCTCCGGACATAAAAACACTGTACACGTGTTTCTCTTTCAGAAATAACAAATCAAATTGTTATTTTCTTTTCAATTTCAATTGCAATCAAAACAGATCTCTCAGATCTGATCCAGTTAGAGGAAGGCCCAGTTATGAAGGACAATTGTTTGTGGATCCAATGATTTAAATGCTCCGGTGTGACTTTGATCCAGTCCCCACAATCGCTATGATCTTTTAATCTACTGCTCCGCGCTCCAGATCTAGTTTTTACACCCTCTTTGTCAATTTCAGCAAATTGACTGGTACGCCCTTATGCTGTCATAAAGAATTCTCCGCGAAAACTCTAGCAAGAGATTTTTGGCGCAACAATATCCTAAACACTATCAGGCAACATGAAGTGTATTTCATAATTCGCATGAACCTGATTTCTCACTTATCAGAGCTTAAGTGGAAGAAGCAAGTAGCTTGAAGATTTTGTTTCAGAATTGTTCTTTGTAGCATATAGGTTAGATCAGGCAACATGGTTGCTCATCACTTAGCTCAACATGGTTTATCTATTGATAAAGAGATTGTATGGATTGAGGATATGCCTCCTTGATTACATGATTCTCTAAAAAATGATTGTAATATCTCTTTATCTTGATGGATGGTTTGTTGGGTTCTAAAAAAAAAAATATCCTAAACACTAATAGAAGGCCTAGACATCAAAATAATGAGCTCTGGTCAGATTGCACCCAAACACCTCTAATACTGGTTGCTTAGGTTGCTATCAGTTTGGCAACCTTATTATTCGGCTAAATAATCAATTCAGGATATAACGTTGGTTGCCACGTGTTCTACACGTGGGGTTGAAGTTTTGATTGAAACATATTTTAAGTTACATATTGTGTAATATAATGCCAAAGTTAATTTTGAAAAGATTAAAATTTCTCTAAATTTTTTCAAATTATTGAAATTAAATTAATCAAAATTTTGTTTCATATTTTTTTTAATTAATTTCTAATTAAATCGAAACAAGATCTAAATACTCATAAAAACAAATCTTTACATAGAATATGCCTGATATTTGATTAGATAATATTGATATTTTAAGGAGACTCGACGCCAAAAATCATACAAAACTCAGCCGGGGACCCGGAACGCGTTTTTAGCCAAAAACCCATGATGGTAAAAATGACCCGAAGATTTTTCCTCAATTTTTGGCAAAATACACATAAAATATATATAATTCAACGCCAAAAGGATTTGATGACTTTTCACGCTTTTAATATCATTTTTCATATTTTTTTGAATTAATTTCTAATTAAATCGAAACAAGATTTAGATGCACATAAAAACAAATCCTTAAGTCCAATGTGCCTGAGATTTGATTAGATGAATAAAGATATTTCAAGGAGTCTTGATGCCAAAAATCATGCAAAACAGATTTGTGGCTCTAGATAGCGTTTTTAGCCAAAAACCTTGATGGTTACTGCACGATTTCGACTAAAATTTTGCAAAAATTGACCTGAAAGACAATTACTCAATTTTCGCCTAAAATACTCATAAAAGATATATAATTCGGCATCAAAAAGATTGAAGGGCTTTTAATGCTTCTAATATTGTTTTTCCTATTTTTTCAAATTAATTTCTAATTAAATCGAAACAAGATTCAGATGCTCGTAAAAAGAAATCCTTAAATTCAACGTGGCTGAGATTTGGTTAGATGAATATAGATATTTCAAGGATTCTTGGCACCAAAAATCCTGCAAAACTGAGCCGGGCTCCAGAACGCGGTTTTAGACGAAAACCGTGATGGTTAGTACATGATTTCGGCTAAAATTTTTGCAAAAATTGATTCAAAATATTTTTCCTCGATTTCTAGCAAAAATACTCATAAAAAGTATACAATTCAACATCAAAAGGATTGGAGTACTTTTCACACTTTTAATATCGTTTTTCATATTTTCTCTAAATTAATTTCTAATTACATCAAAACAAAATTCAGATGCACATAAAAACAAATTCTAATATCCAATGTGGATGAGATTTGATTAGATGAATATGGATATCTCAAGGAGTCTTGGCACCAAAAATCATGCAAAATTGAGCTGGGGCCCAGAAGGCTTTTTTAGCCCAAAACTATGATGGTTATTACACGATTTCGGCTAAAATTTTGTAAAAATTAATTAAAAAATTATTTCCTCAATTTTTGGCTAAAATACTTATAAAAAATATATAATTCAACGCCAAAAAAATTGAAAGGATTTTGACGTTTCTAATATCGTTTTTCCTATGTTTTCCAAATTAATTTTTAATTAAATCGAAACAAGATTCAGATGCTCGTAAAAACTAATTCTTAAATCTAATATGGCTAAGATTTGGTTAGATGAATATAGATATTTCAAGGAGTATTGGCATCAAAAATCATGCAAAACTAAGTCGGGCCCCGGAACGTTGTTTTAGCCGAAAACCGTGATAGTTAGTAAATGATTTCGGCTAAAATTTTCACAAAAATTGACTCGAAAGATTTTTCCTCGATTTTTAACGAAAATACTCATAAAAAATATATAATTCAACGCCAAAAAAATTGAAAGCCTTTTTCACGCTTTTAATATCGTTTTTCATATTTTTCTGAATTAATTTCTAATTAAATCGAAACAAGATTCAGATGCTCGTAATAACAAATCCTTAAATTCAATGTGGCTGAGATTTGGTTAGATGAATATAGATATTTCAAGGAATCTTAACACAAAAACATCATGCAAAACTGAGGCCTTAGAATGCGTTTTTAGCCGAAAACCGTGATGGTTGTACACGATTTCGACTAAAACTTGGCAAAAATTGACCTGAAAGATTTTTCTGTCAATTTTTGGCTATTATACTCATAAAATATATACAATTTAAAGCCAAAAAGATTGGAGGACTTTTCACGCTTTTAATATTATTTCTAATGTTTTTTTGAATTAATTTCTAGTTAAATCGAAACAAGATTCAGATGCTCGTAAAAACAAATTCTTCAATCCAATGTAGCTGAAATTAGATTAAATGAATATGGATATCTCAAAGAGTCTTGGCGCCAAAAATCATGCAAAACTTAGTCGGGGTCCCGGAACGCGTTTTTAGCCAAAAACGGATTACACGATTTCGACTAGAACTTTGCAAAAATTGACTCGAAAGTTATTTCCTCAATTTTTATCCACAATACTCATAAAAATTATATAATTCAACACCAAAAAGATTGAAGGGTTTTTCATGGTTCTAATATCGTTTTTCCTATTATTTTCCGAATTAATTTCTAATTAAATCGAAACATGATTCATATGCTTGTTTTACAAATCCTTAAATCCAATGTGGCTGAGATTTGGTTAGATAAATGTAGATATTTCAAGGAGTCTCGGCGCAAAAAATCATGCAACACTAAACCGGGACCTTGGAACGCGTTTTTAGCAAAAAAAAAAACTGTGATTTCGACTAACGTACACGATTTTGGCTAATATTTTGCAAAAATTGACCAGAAATATTTTTCCTCAATTTTTGTCTTAAATACTCATAAAATATATATAATTCAACTCTAAAAAGATTGGAGGACTTTTCTCGCTTTTAATATCGCTTTTCATATTTTTCTTAATTAATTTCTAATTAAATCCAAAAAATATTCAGATGCTCGTAAAAATAAATCCTTAAATGCAATGTGGCTGAGATTAAATATAGACATTTCGAAGAGTCTCGATACCAAAAATCATGCAAAACTAAGTCGGGACGCCGAAACGCGTTTAATAAAAAAAAAACCGTGACACGATTTCGGCTAAAATTTTACAAAAAATGACCAGAAAAATATCATCTCAAATTTTAGCCCAATACTCATAAAAAATATATAATTCAACGCCAAAAAAATTGAAGGGCTTTTCACGATTCTAATATCGTTTTTCATATTTTTTTCCGAATTAATTTCTAATTAAAATGAAACATGATTCAGATGTTTGTAAAAACAATGGTTGGGATTTGGTTAGATTAATATAGATATTTCAAGGAGTCTCGGCGCCAAAAATCATTCAAAATTGAATCGGGCCCCAGAACGCGTTTTTAGGCAAAAACAGTGATGATTATTACACGATTTCGGCTAACAATTTGCAAAAATTGACCCGAAAGCTAGTTCCTCAATTTTTAGTCACAATACTCATTAAAAATATATAATTCAACGCCAAAAAGATTGAAGGGCTTTCCGCTCTTTTAATATCGTTTTTCATATTTTTTCTGAATTAATTTCTCATTAAATCGAAACAAGATTTAGATGCTCGTAAAAGCAAATCCCTAAATGCAATGTGGCTAAGATTTTATTATATGAATATAGATATTTCAAGGAGTGTCGGCGCCAAAAATCATGTAAAAACTGAGCCGGGGCCCCGAAACGTGTTTTTAGTCAAAAACCGTGATGGTTAGTACACGATTTTGGCTAAAACTTTGCAAAAAATGACCCGAAAAGTTTTTTTCCTATTTCTTGATAAAATACTCTTAAAATATATATAATTTAACACCAAAAATATTTGAGAACTTTTCATGCTTTTAATATCATTTTTCATATTTTTCTGAATTAATTTCTACTAAAATCGAAACAAGATTCAGATGCTTGTAAAAACAAATTCTTAAATCCAATGTGGCTGAGATTTGATAAGATGAATATGGATATCTCAAGGATTCTTGGCGCCAAAAATCATGCAAAACTAAGACAGGGCTCCAAAACGCTTTTTTAGCCAAAAACTGTGATGGTTATTCCACGATTTCGGCTAAAATTTTGTAAAAATTTATTAGAAGAATATTTCCTCAATTTTAGGTTAAAATACTTATAAAAAATATATAATTCAACGCCAAAAAGATTGAAGGGCTTTTGACATTTCCAATATCGTTTTTCCTATTTTTTCCAAATTAATTTCTAATTAAATCGAAACAAGATTCAGATGCTCGTAAAAACAAATCCTTAAATCCAATGTGGTTGAGATTTGATTAGATGAATATAGATATTTCAAGTAGTCTTGGAGCAAAAAATCATGCAAAATTGAGCCGAGTCCCCGGAACGTGTTTTTAGCTAAAAACCGTGATGGTTTGTTAGTACATGATTGCGGCTAAAATTTTGCAAAAATTGACACAAAAGATTTCTTCTCAATTTTTGGATAAAATACTCATAAAAATATATAATTCAATGCAAAAAAAAAGACTGAAGTGCTTTTTATGCTTTTAATATCGTATTTCTTATTTTTCCTAAATTAATTTCTAATTAAATCGAAACAAGATTCAGATTCTCGTTAAAAAAATTCTTAAATCCAATGTTGCTGAGAGTTGGTTAGATTATGTAAAGTATTAAACCTTTTTTTTTATTTTTTTGGAAAGAATATTGAAGCACTCCCAATTATAATCGTGGGAAACTTGCCAAACAAAAGTAAACCAGCAAAATTTTTTTTTCCTTGGCATAGGAAACTTTAATTTTGACAATCTCAGCATAGGACCAATTTTTTTAAACATGTAAGGTACTAAACTAATTTTTTTTCCTTAATGCCCATAATTTATTTAAATTAAATAAATATGAATTATAAATAAAAAGTATTCCAAATAATTATGGGGAGTAAATTATTATAATTATGTTTTGTATTTACAATATCTTTACATAATTAAAATAAAAAGTTTCATGACTATAAATAATAATATTATAATTAAATATATTATAATCTAAAAATAATTATTAGAAGTAAATTATTTATTACAAGTATAGTGGATTATTAATATCTTTCCATAATTTTTTTTGACATCAATATCTTTTCATAATTTAAAAATTTTAAATATTGGATTTACAATATCTTTCCAAGTTTCCATAATTAATAAAAATTTGAATTAATCATAAAAAAATTAAAAAAA
>AWUE01012405.1:0-12133 GCA_001974825.2 Corchorus olitorius
TACCCCTAAGGGTGTAAATGAGAAGATTTGACTACATCGTTCACATCAATAAATCCGTATGTACGTTGTGGTACCTAGAAAAGATATAAATTACCATTTTACCCTCGAATTCTTGTTGACTTTTCAGGGTAGCTAGGATCAGCGTTTTCCTTGACGATCGAGTCGGTGGCCTAGGCAGTGATTCCTCCAGTTAGAGGTACTTCTCACTATGTGATGGGTCCCACTAGCAGTTGTCTTTGTTTGTGCTATCTCTTGTTCCTCGTTTTTGTTTTACTTCGATTTTTGGTTTTCTCTATTGACTTATGGTTTCGGTTTTTAAATGTTGCAGCGTTTTTACTATTGTACTTGTTTTTAATGTTTCCGCTTTTACTCTGACTTGCAAACCTCAATATTTTAGATTCATACTCAATTCATGTTTCCGGTATTTTTATCTGGCATTGATGCTTCGTGGACCCTTAGTGCACGTGACCGGCCGACACGTGTTTCGAGGTGACACGGCGGTTGTCCGTGCTCGACTTTTGGGTCGGGGCTTGACACTAAAACTATCAAAAAGTCTCCAATTTTTAAAATTAAAATGGTAAAAATAAAATATTTATAAAAATATTGAATTTAATTAAATAAAATAGAGGTTTTAGCATAATAACTGTAAAAGTTTATTTCTAACAAAAAACTGTAAAATTTAAACATTGTCATGTAAGAAATATATTTTAAAAATTCTAATATATCTAAACTTTTTAATTAAATTAGTAATATGGTAAAAATAAAATAGGTATAAGGATATTAGATTTAATTAAATAAAAATATTGTTTTTAGTTGAGTAAAACTATAAAATTAAAATAGTAAAATGGTAAAAATAAAATAGTTAAAAGGATATTAGATTTAATCAAATAAAGATAGAGTTTTTAGTTGACTAAAACTATAAAATTTTAAACAATGACATTTAAGAAATATATTCGAAAAATAAGGGTATGATAGGCGATTCAAAAGTTTAATAAGGATATAATAGACAATTCAAAAGTTTTACAAAACTCGTACTTTTATATATTGTATATTGATCGAGCCAAAAATAACCCTATTTTTATGGCTATTTTACTATGTTTTTGGATCTATTTATGCTTAAATATATGTTATTTTGTTAATATTTGTGATTTGAGTCTTTATGAGATGTGAAATTGATAAATTGATAATTTTCACTACTTTTAGAGTTATTTTGATGACTTTTTACACAGATATGAGCAAAGTAATTTTGAGTATAGATTTGGAGATTCGAAGTTCATGTTTGAAGACTTATTGAAGACAATTTGAAGATTTGAAGACCATTGAAGAATAATTTCAAGAGCAAGAATTGAAGAATGGAGCTTTAATTGCGAAGAATTGAAGACAAGCCATGAAGAAGCCTGGAAGCTAAGGAATTTTGGATATTTAATATGGGAAAATACTCGGCCCATATAATTATTAATTGCAATTAAAATCCCAATTAATGACTCCTAAATTCAAGGAAATATCCAAAATCCCGTAGATTCCCGATTCTAGTCCTAACAAGATTAGGATTCAGGCGCAGTTTTGGTAGAAAAATCATAACTTTCTGCTCAGACCTCCGTTTGAAGCCCATGAGTACTCGTTGGAAAGGTAACTCCGAGATCTACAACTCTTCTTTGAAGTCCAAGACCCAGTTCTTCCGTTTTCAAGTCCAAAAATGCTGTCGAAGTTCCTGCATGAAATCAGGATTTTTTCAGGATCCTATTTTAACTTGGATTCTACTCTAGGATGACTTTTAATCTAACTTGGAGTCTAAGTTAGACCCAAAATCGACTTAGACCCCTTTCCAAGTTAGGATTGGATTTTCTAGGGATATTTCCACTATAAATAGCCACCTTAGGTCTAGGTTTTTGATGTATGTAGATCTAGAGATTTTATTTTGAAGAATTGTTGAAGATTTGGAGGAGTTTTGCCCTAGGAGCCGCCGGCCCCTCTTCTTCCCATCCTTAGATAAGTTTTTCTTCTTTTCTTTGGATGCTCACTCAATTCATGAGTGAGTAATCCTTTTCTTTTCTCCAATGTAGAATTTAATTGATCTCTTGACTTATATCATGGTGAGATTTTGTGCTTTATATGAAAATTAATTGGGTATTTCTTAATATCTCTGTATGAATTCTATGTTGCTTGTTTTGATAGATTGAAGCTAGCACTTTCTTGATAAATTAAGTAGCATTAGCTAAATTAAATCTTGAAGGATCTTCGGATTTAATTGTTTGGTAGCAATTGGAAGCAAAGGATCTTCCTTCCAAGGGATTTAAGAATCTTTGACCAATTTTTAATTGCCCATTGTGCTTGTAAATTACTAGATCTTAATGCTTTATTCTTGAGTAATTATCACACTGGATCAAGAGGTAATTATTTAAAGAGTAAAATGGATAATTCACACTGGATCAAGAGTTTTATCTAATTAAGATAATTTAGGATTAAATTCCAAGCAAGTTATCCATTGTTTTCATAATTTTTATATCAATGATCCATGTTATTGTTGTCAAGAGGGATATTAATTCTATGTTGGAGGTTTCTCTTAATTATTTTCTCAATTTATTTTCTGTTTTCTGATTAATTGTTTTCTTTAATTTTCTTGATTGTTTTCTTAAATAGTCTTAATTATTAGTTTGATTTGATTTAATTTTACTCTCAAAATCTTCTTTATTTTATTTGTTTTGTTTTAAGAAAAAGAATAATAACCTTTCTCTCTGTGGGATCGACCCTACTTGCCCTAACTATCTTTAATTAGTAATTGTTGGGATTTTTATTTTTATAATTTGCTGACGATCGATCATATATATATATATATATATATATATATATATAATAAGATAAGATAAGATAAGATAATAAGATATATATTCTAAAGGCATATATAAAAGCTTTTAAGAAAGTTATCTTTATAAGTATAGCCGAATTAATGGAGTGCACCTCTAGGTACGTGCCTTATCAAGTACTTATTAATCTAGACGTACGTAAATCTTATTGTTTATTGTTGGAACTATTAACATCTTTATTTATCTATACTCTCTCATCCGTTTGTATTTCATATAAGTAGCATATCCGTTCAAAGTTCAAATACTATATAATTAAATATCCTAAACACTATCAGGCAACATGAAACGTATTTCATAATTCGTATGAACCTGATTTCTCACTTATCAGAGCTTAAGTGGAAGAAGCAAAGAGCTTGAAGATTTTGTTTCAGAATTGTTCTTTGTAGCATATAGGTTAAATCACGCAACATGGTTACTCATCACTTAGCTCAATATGATTTATCTATTGATAAAGAGATTGTATGGATTTGAGAATATGCCTCCTTGGTTGCATGATTCTCTAAAATATTATTTTAATATCTCTTTATCTTGATGGATGGTTTGTTAGGTTTTAAAAAAAATATCCTAAACACTAATAGAAGGCCTAGACATCAAAATAATGAGCTCTGGTCAGATTGCACCCAAACACCTCTGATATTGGTTGTTTAGGTTGCTATCAGTTTGGCAACCTTATTATTCGGCTAAATAATCAATTCAGGATATAACGTTGGTTGTCGCACGCAATTAAGGGTATAACATTACAAATTATTTTTTGACATGTGTATTTTTTGAAAATTAAAGTATTAAAAAATAAATTATTAAAAGAAACTAATAAGTAAAGGACTATGCTGCACAAATAAAAAATAGTCAGTCAAATAAGTTAATAAACTAACTTGGGTGAAATCAGACTTGTCTTGTTCTATTTTATTCTTTTTTTTTCTTTCTCTATCAATTCTTTTCCCTTCTATTTTTTTCCGCTTCTCTCTAAAACAACCTATCCCTCTCTCTCCTCATTTTGGATTAAAAGTTAAAACCCAACTTTTATTCAAGAACACCAAAAACAATTCATGAACATGATGAATAATCAAACTTATAAAACCAACACCAAACCACCAACTACCGTCAGCCTCCTTCACCCTGAACCCTAGCCATATATATACATGACGAGAATAAGGAGGGGAGGAGGAATGGTGGTAAAGCAATTCTGTTGAGTGCATCTGATTCTTGGTACAATTCTAGTATTCATATACTTTTAATTTTATATGAAAATCAGATAAAACACGTGGTATATCAACTTACATGCTATAATAGTAGTATACACTAAGATTCTCTTCCTATATGCTTTATCAGAATTTCAGGTGACAAACCTGTAAAATTAAGCAAAAGTCTTATTTCTGTAGACAAACCGAGCTGTTCTGTACTGCATGGTTTCATACTGCAAAAATCTTCCAAAAGAAGAATTCAAGCAAAATATATTCCTCTCCTTGCACTCAAATTAATCATTCCTCCGGGCGAAAGAAAGTATATGTTGAACTTGTCTCGGTCTTTGTAACCTGCACAGTTATAATTAACTTCTTTATGAGGTCAACTTATGCAAGGAAAATGAAATTATATAAGCAGTTCCCCATAGCTTACCATTTTAATAACCAGCTGCGGCTGAAGTAAATAACAAATTCATTTTCAGATTACTGAGGAATAATGAGTCAATTAACACCCCTGCCATCTCATTATTGTTAGATATAACTTAATGCCTGAGGTGATAGGAAACTAGGAATAACCTCTTGAAGATGCTACTAAATTGCAGTTAGAAACATATGCAGATACATGGAGAATGTAGAAAGTATTTTCAGTTAGTTATGTCAAAAGCATTTTTTAGTTAGATTCTTACTTCTAATTTTAATTCTACAGTAGAATCTTGTCATCAATTAGGGGAATCCCTGACATCACACATTCTCCTCTTTCCATTACACGGATGATAAGTAGAAGGTTAAAGGTTTCATTATCTCAAGAGGAAATAAAAAGTTTAAAAGATAAAGAAGAAGAAAAAAGAGGGCGAGGAAGAAGCTTATCCAACAAAGACTCTATTTCAGATTTTCTTATTGAACAATATCTCCCAATATTAAAATTATATGACTCATGAAATGTTTCATACACAAGCATTATGTGAAATGTAAGCTACAACAATACCTTTAACTATTAGTTAATATTTTATTCTACTTCTTCTAAAGAGAAAGCTTTCAAGCTTATACCAACCTCAGGATTGCGAGATGGTCCACTGGGAAGAACAGGAACAAGAGATGTCCAAAGCACAGGGTCCACCAAGGAGTCAATGGTATTGTAGTTCGTGAGAAGTGGAGCAGACAAGAAGGGCGTCAGGGGGAACACATTTTTCTGAAGTGACAATCCACCACTCATCGCCAGTGTAGCTCCAAGTCTTTCACTCCCAGTATCATGATTTACTGATTTTTCAGCTGCCTTGCCATGATCCATTTTGTTTATAGTATTTTTGTTCTCATTCTCATCATTATCAGTGCTGTTTTCTTTCTTTTTCAGTGCTTTATCTTTTAGGCTCTTGAAATCAGCAGATCGAGACAATATACTCAAGGCAGATACAGAGGACCCTTTGCGCTTTATTCTCTCAAGGGATGTTCCCAGACAGGGCATTTGGTATGGTTCAGTAGGCTGCACAGCCCACTCTGATGTTTTAAGTTCACTGCCAATGTCTTCTGGGCATGCATGTTTCGTGTCTTCAGACAATTTTGTTCCTGATTCTGCTTGACGAGTTTTGCTGGTTCCCCACCACTTAATATAACCTGTTAAATCAATCTTTCTATCAATGCAAAATCCGCCAATGTAATCACTTTCTGTGGCTGGATCATCACCTGCACCATTGATTTAAGAAAATAGCGATTTGAAGTTACTAGTGCAAGAAATTGACATGTGAAAGATACAAACTACATTTGGCTTGAGATGATCTGAACTAATATAATTTTGCAGCCCTCCCATGAAACTAGTAAAGCTGGATATTTAAACTTAAAATTGGCAAACTTACTGTAATGCATACTATTGAAGTATTCAGATCCAGCAACGCGACCAAATGATGAGTCCCACCGACTACTTCATGGTAGCCAAAGATTTATATAACAAAAATTAAAAGAAAAAAAGAAAAGGAAAAAAGGAAAAAAAATTAATAACCAAAGCATAATTACAAAGATGCTCCCACATGAGGTAAAACGAACAATATAAATAAATTGGAGGTAGACAATTTAAGAACTAATACTTCAGTAACACTTGCAAAATGGCAAACTATAATGCATGGGTCAGATTTAGGAACATATGATGATTTCTTTTTATTTCTTTGAACTGTAACAACAGATGTCATGTATGCATAGAAAAAAGTCATACTGAGAGAGTGGTAATCTATATGGTATGGAGCAATTGTTTACGATGATAGATGTGGTTTAATTTCCATCATGCAAGTATAATAGTAATAATACCAAAACACTTTAAAAGGTAAGTTGATCAACAGACAGAGAGAGGTGCTGAGAGATTATCTACTCCTATTTCTTATGGATGTATAACAGTATGCATATCTTTAAATCATTTCTCAAGAACTAGGCAGAATGCAAACCACTAACCAGAAGAAAATTTTAGTTTTCCTTTTGTTGGTGACAATAGGTGGATCAATAAAATATCAAATGTTATTGTCATCTTAGACAAAAGGGGATCTTGAATTTGAGTTGGTCAGAACAGGATACAGAACATTTTGATTGTAATCAAGTTGCCTATTCTGAGAGCAATAGTCTTGTGTGGTTTGTTTGGATTTTGCAATTTACAAAATAGATTTAACTTTAGGTGTCTGGAATAATTATATATGAAGGAGGAACCCTTAACTGCCATTTTAAATCAGCAATCTTTAAAAATACTCGGTATTCACACTAAGACTAGGTAACTAAATAGTATATATTTGTCATGGATATAGTATGAATATATATGGTAAAATTTGTACCTTGATAGACCACGATATTTGGAAATTCCTCTAGAGAAACCACTGCTTTTTCTGTAGAGAGACATATTATAAGTAACAGCTCTAAGTTGCAATAGGAATACGCACTTTAAAAACTCATACTCACCTTCGAAGAGACGCAAGATAGTCCTCTCTTGAGACATTTTGCATCTCTTCAAGATCCCTAGTGTAGTCAGTAACCTGAACATAAGTTTCCATGCTTTAGAACATTCAAATTAAGACAGAAAAGGATTAAAGCATTAAGAAGAAGATTTAGAAGAAGCCCAAAACCAACCCAGCCAAAATAAATCCAAATAAACGAAGAAAAAGAGGAACAAGCCACTTGTATAAACGCACATTGTTAAACAAACATGCATGCATTTAGTATCCCTGCAAGGAGCAACAAAAAGTTTTAAATGCCAAATTTGAAAATCAAAATTAGGAGATCATCTATGAAGTCCTTGTTTTTCAAAATGACCAAAAAGGTTAAAACTTTTTCAAGTACATATGACTACGAGGAATCCAAGGGGGGAGAGGGGATTCCAACCGTGAACACTATTCCTCCCAAGTGGAGGTAAGAACTGCCAGGCCAGTCCATGAATGTTAAATATTTCATTTTGGTATTATTGTGATAGTTAAAACAGAACCAAAATGATATGTTCCTTCAGTAACAACCGCAACAAATATAAAGACATAAAGTAGCTAATGCATATAATATTTTGTGTAAAGAGATATTGCTAAACTGAGTGATTATCTCACCGGAAAATTAATGAGTGTCCCAGGACCCCAGTATTTCAAAGCAGCAAGATCATATGCCCTGGCTGCAGCCTCCTCGTCATCATATGCCCCTGTACATACATATTGCTAAATAAATAGAACATGATAAAATGAATGAACAGGCAAATTCAAAGAAAGAAATTAATCTACTGACTTACCTAAGTAGACTGACCATGATCAAACACCGACCATCCCATGCACCAAAAGGTAATAAAATAATTGTTAGCAAGAAACGTGAACTATTAAGTAGGAATCAACTCGCTCGAAAGTCTAATTCAAGTGAGAAAGTCAGAGAGACAAACCTTGCTTCCCTTTCTTATTCTGGTTTTGGTTCCACGTACTTTTATCCCAAAGGTGAGCTTCATAACGACCAGTCCATCTATGCCTAAAATACATAAACATTTAACCACAAACATCAATCACTAATGTGTAGGGATGAGTGGAATCATATTAGTAGTTTCAGAAAGACAGGCAACTGTAAAAAAGTATCAACCAAGCAAAAGGTTAAATATTAGACATAATCATCTATTACCTTAAGAATGGCCTAGTTTATCTATTTATTCATAGCTGTCAATTTTAACTCACAACTATCCCTAGTAGATAGGGTATTAAATACACACATTATAGACCTCTGTTTTCCAGTAATATAAAAAACTTTAAGCATTACATTCTCTGTCATACAAAAAAAATTGATGATATCTTTAAACTACCATCTTGCAAATTTGCACTCCAATAATAACATGGTAGTACAATTTAATCAAAGTTTCCCCAACAGCATATAAAAAGACAGAGGTCTTGATGTTGGTGCCACCAAAAGCAGATGGACCATTAGGCTGACAATAAGGCCCCGAATTATCAACATACAGCCTAACTAAATTGAGGAAAGAATTGATCTCTTTTAGGCCTTTGAGTTATGATGCTCGTATACTTAAGAAAAACCCTGCTGAACTTTTGCCCCATTTCTTTATTTCTTAATGCTTAGTTAATAAAAGCTAGCAGATATATTTATCATTCTGTTTAGTACTTAGCTAAGCAGCAAATAAACCATCATTCATAGGAGCCCTATCAATTAATCAGATGCATATTTCTAACGTTGAACTTTCTGCAAAAATTCCTCCTTACACAAGAAACACCAATCATCAAACACATCAAAGACAACAATTATGAACTTCAAAACTTTACCTCCAATTATTCCTTAACTCACAACAAGGAAAAACCATAACGAATAGACATGTCCTCCGAATTTAGTTACTTCAACATGGCTAAGGTCTTGATCCTTTTGACAGCTTACTTTAGTTATTACTTCCACCAATAATTATATTTCCAACCAAAAAAATAAAAAACACTTAAATCTATAAAAAAACCTATTCGAAACTGCCGCCTTTCTCCCAGCAACTAATACTAAACAACTCGTTAAAATCAGATGCCCGTAAAATTCATCCATAGCATAATATGCAAACAACCCGTAACTTTAAATTCATGATCCTCTGTATAAATAACTAAAGCAAGAGAATTTAAATAATTCCCAGTAAGCAAACCACAAAAATATTTTTGAAAAAATGAAAAGAACGCTTTTTTAACTTCAATTATTGGTCTGTTACTCATTTTTACCTGGTGACTCCACGGTAAATGGAACTGCGTTTACCAGCGGTGCAAGGCGGCATCTTACTTATACGTTCTTTAGCGGTGCAGCCTCTCTCTTTCTTCGCTTTCTTCAATCCTCTGTACAGTAAAAGCTGATCGTTTGCAATCACTGTCTCCGAGTTCTCTCCGCCGCTGGCTTCCGCTTTCATCCCCGGATCCGACGACGACGTCGAAGCCATGATTAAAGGAAGAACGAAGAGCCGTAACTCGAGGAGCGATAAAGAATTCCAGAAAACCAAAGCTGAAAATAGTGAAGTTGGGAGAGTGAGTAACTGAGAGAGTGAGAGTTGGTTTTCTTTTAGGTGTTTTGGTTTTGGTCTGATTTCATTTCACTGTGGAGCCGGAAAAAAAACGAATAGTTGGAGAGGAAGGGAACGGTGGATTTACGAAAATATCCTGACTGATTCTTGTTATTAACTTGGTAGTGATTAGGGTCTGTATAGACAAAACGGTTATAACGGCTAGGACGAGAACAAGGTTAAGCTTGTAATTTTACACGTTTTGAAAGTCTAGTGTCTGGACTTTGGAATCTATCAACAACGATGAGACGAGTCCCATGGAAGCGGCGTCGTTTTATAATGAATTAAATTCCTGACAAGGGGGACAGAATAAATGTGTAAAAGTATGCTTCCAATAATAAAATTTTAGTTCTCCTATGATTTAGCTTTTCTTTTATTAAAAAATGCAAAAATGTTTTCAAAAGAAATTCTAAGATCAATAACAATTTTGACGACATCTTAATTTTCGGATAATGTTTGTGATAAATTTTTATGAGAGCATCCATGAAAGTATACCCTTGTCCTCTACCTGCTATGAATTAAGTAAGCCGAAGGTCTTCAGGTTAATTAATTTTCAGTCGAAGATCAGGTTGGGGATGTTCGCTACGCTCTCTCGCCCTACCTGAGTTCCGAATCCCGGGTTTCTTACCGAGCTCTAAGAAACCCGGTCTTCGGTGTAGAACGCGTGAGTGCGAGATAAAGTACGCGTACCCGCGCCTTTTGAAAGAGCATACACCCGCGCGTGTAGTTCCATGAGAATGCACGATCCTTTGTGTATAAATTGGTCCTCTTCGAGGCTTTGTTTTTGTCTCCGATTATGGAAGAGGCTTTTCCTTTGAGACGCTGAAAGACTAGGAAGGCATTGTATCTTCCTTGTTCCGGTTTGGTTTCTTAGCTCTGTCTATAGAACCTGTTAGATTAGACGGTTTATTAGATTAGAAGGACCGTTTCCCCCCTATCCCCCTCGGGGGGTAAGCAGCTCCCTGTTGAAGATGAATTCTCAAATTTTGAAAAAACTGGGTCCTGGAAAACCAAAGACTTCGCCGGAAGGGTATGGTTTTTGCTATCCCAACCCGGTATTAAATGAATTTAAGGTACCAGACATCATCTGACATGGAAAACGTGAGTTTTTGTTAAACAAATCTTGGGCTGCCATGATTCTTAACTAGTTCCTCACTGACCCAAATACCGAGCCCGTTGGTCCTCTTCGAGGCTTTGGTTTTCTTGTTTCTTGTTTGGATAATGAGGGGGGGGGGGGTATGCTTTTTGTTAAGGGTTTTGTCTTCTGGGGTAGGCCAAGGTAGTCCTAGGCTGATTTTCCTTACACGCGTGTGTGTACCCATGTGCGTATCAAGGTCTATCATAATAGACTCGTTCGCTTCGCTCACTCTTTAATAACGGAGTAAGTTAGGAGCAAGCTCCTAACTTATCTCCTCCTTACAATTAATTAATCTGAAGACCTTCGGTCTTCAGCTTACTTAATTCATAGCGGGGAGGAGTAAGCTTCCAACCCGAGGAAACCCCAGCACCCCGGGTTTACAGCATTACTCCTCCCCCCTCCAATCCCTCTTCGTTACACTTCGAGTGATTTGCGGGGCAAACGCCTGGCTCATATATGACACTGTTGGAAACATTTTCATCAATCCAAAAGGCAAAATACATTAATTATATCCATGGATTCATTTACCAAGGATATATGAATATTATGATTCCAAAAAATCCATAATACCAAAAACAAAGCCACCCTATTTATGTGATGATATTATGATTTGATTTTATATAATAATGCTAACTGAGTGACAATTTTGTTCCATTACTTCAAAGTTATATACTAATTCCATCTGCATCTACTCTACTGTACATCTCTAGCTAGCAATACGAGCGGCGGTTTTCAATGCCTGGGAAATTTGAGCTTCGATTGATGTTCAGCATCATCAATCTTGTTACAGCGCTTCAGGAAAGAATCAATAGTTTTATGCTTAGCTGGACTTCTTTGTTCTTGGCTGAAAATGGAATCAGTAATTTTCTGCTTCATTGGACTTTTGTGTTGTTGACTGGCTGAAACTTCCAAGGTATTCTCATGCCCATCAAGCATCTAATTGTTATTAATAACTAAAGTTCAGTAATAATCTAAAGGAAATTAAAACCCCTAAGTTCTTGTTATATTTTGTTTTATGTGCATGTTGTGGTTGATTAGAAAGAAGAGAGATGGAAATTACCTGACCCAGAGTTTCGAGTTTCCAACTTGTGCTGAACAACATCCCTGAAAAGTAAACAACAAATAGCATCAAGTTATCATTCATTGTGAACACATCTGTGTCAGCATTCCCGGACCAAGATACCATATGGGGTAGCAAATGCACATACCAAATGATGTCATCAACCGTGTCATTTGCTAGCAGGTAGTATATATTAACTGACGAGACCTAAGAACATGAACAGATGTCAGGGAACAGAGAAAACAAATAGGATACTGAGCAGTGAGTAAATTTGTCAGCTAACAGAACTGAAAAATCCACCATGTTCCTGAGAAGTTACAGCTAGTGGTACGATATCATTAGAGCTAGAAATCATATAAAGGGCCC